>CM076584.1:905273019-905393573 GCA_034641835.2 Pinus albicaulis | reverse complement strand
CAGAGCAAGTGCACCTATCCTTGCCCTAGGCAAGTGGAGACCCTCTCAAGGGGGCCAAATGGCCGCAACAAGTTGAAGATCCTAGCTGCTCAAGTATTCCGAAGATGAACCGCGTCGTGTCAGCCGGGCAGACCGCAATCCCTCCACAGCCAGAAAACGCTCGCCTCGCTAGTGACAAGAAACCCTCCGAGACAATAGATCAGCCACCGAAGTGAATGCTAGGAAAACGCCGTTGAGCCCCGCTTCCTAAGTCCGCTTTCGGACGGCCCTACCAAGTGATCTGCTCCAACACTCGATCCGACGTATCCAAGCCTCCAAACCCGATTCCGTGTCCTTCTCTCCCCGTCCAAGGGCCCTCCCCTATCACCGGGATTCCCGCCACTCAAACCTTCGCATCTATACCGGATCCGACGTCATCTCTTCGCATCTACACCTAGGGCCGGATTCATGTGTTAACCCTTCGATCTCGAACTAGATCCGCAATATTTCTTCAGATCTGCAACTCTCCAAGCTGGATCTAGTGCAAAACCCCCAGATCTGCAACATACAAGACTAGATCCGCCACATACAGGACTAGATCTGCAAGATCTATCCTTCCCAAAGCTGGATCTAACAATAAGCCTTCAGATCTGCAACCCTTACCTTCAGAAATGGACAGCGTCCTCACTCTAGGGCTAGACAAATACCCTTCGCTCTCCCAAATGGGCCAAGGCTTTCTCTCGCCAATCCCGAATCAACAAGGCCCCTCCTTGGACAATCGTCCTTTCCTCTCCCGCAAGGACTGGCCCTCTAGATGAGACAGCTGTCCTTCACCTTCAAGAATCGGGTCAATACTCCTGCTCAAGGCAGCTCACAAGAGGGCTTCTTCTCCTCCTCGATATGCTTCTGCAACCGCGTCGCTTCTACGGGCTGAACTCCCGAAGATGGAACTCGTAAACCTTAGCTTTAGGGCGGTACCAAGTCCCCCGAAGCTAAGGGTGAAACCAAAAATAACCTTACCAGGGCAGGCACTCGAAGTCCCCCGAGGCTAAGGGTGAGATCTCCGACCGGAGACACTCGTGCACTAAACAGTGCTGCAGACCGACTAAACAACCGACGTGCTGAAGCAGACAAAGTCTAGCTATCAATAAGAATATCAAATCATGAATGATCAAATGAGGTGAGAGCCTCTCCTTTTATAACATCAAACTCCCTCCAAAACTTAACTCACCCTGGATCTGCGCAGTTTACCTTGGGTTAGCCTGTTGCCTCCCCCATCATATCCACGTGGACCCCCACGGCCCCCTCTTTAAGTTATAACGTTGATCAACTAGGAAAACACTTTATTTTATAAAGTGAGGTGACTAAAGTGAGGTGACCCCTCTTATTTCTCACTTTATTTATTATTTCCAACTAAAGCGGCAAAATTAAACAAAAATGAGATATTCCAATTAGCAAGGCTAATTGGGAATATTACAGTCTCCCCCGGCAAAACGTTGCTTGTCCTCAAGCAACTGAAGTGATGGATGCTGTAAAGTCCGCTTGCTCTCCCAAGTGGCATCCTCATCCGGCAAAAATCGCTTGTTCTCAAGCAATGCTTGAACAAGCCTACTCTCTAGCTGATGCTCCCTGCCGATACTGCAAAATGTGCCTGGGTCCCACTGAAACCTCTCTGTCTCCTGCATCACCATGATATGAAAGGATATCTCAATGCCAGGATCCCAAACTGGCCTCTCATGGTACCAGCCAATCAATAGTCCTCCCGGATCCCATCGCCACTGTGGCCAATAATCGCACAAGTCCCGTGACTCGAACTGCTCACTGCCTCTGGCTATGACTAGAGACCATGACCGCTGCTGTTCTGCATCTATGACTGTGTAAGCTGGCCCATCAATTGTGAGCCAACTCGTCGCCTCTCTCCAGTCAAGGCATGAAGTGAGGAACATCTCTCTCATGTGGATCCTCCATCCCCAAGCAATCATCCAAACCAAATGAGCCACCTCCCGACAAGGCAACTCCTGAAAATCTCCTTCCACCTCAAGCTCTGGTAATGAAGGTGGGCTGAAAGTCTGATCTTGGGCTGCAAAATCATTGCCCTTCAATGGCAAAGTGAAGAACAATCCTCCATAGAAGGTTCCTCCATCAATGAAGAACAAGCTGGCCCAAAACAAACCATAGTGCAGTCTCATCCACTGCAACCTCCGAAAATCACATGGCAAGCAATGTACAAGATCCAACACATCTACTAATGGATAGCAAATGGCGGGATATGACAGCAACATAGGTCCAAACACTTGCCCATGGCTGTACAATGGATGAATATCGATCTCATGGCCCACATCAATAGAGAACGCATATAAAGTAGTGGTGGCTATGCCTCCTCCCATGCTCCCATTAGAACATGTAGTGCAGAAATTGTGAGAATTATTCCCACTCACGGACACATCCAGCTCATGTGTCTCCCTCATAATCAAGCCTCCCATACAAATCTGATATATATCAGCAAATGAAGACATGATTAGCAGCAAAATGAAGGAAATGCCGAAGGTCTCCTGTGGTGCAAGAAGGTACCAACAGCTTCCCAAACAAGTACAGCGCAGTTTTACAAGTTGCTGCTTGATAAGAGTACAAGGCAAAATGCTTATGTTACCCATGCATGTCTTCATATGATACCTGGTATAGTGCCGCAAATGAACATACATGTGATGATAAAACATTTGCCCAAGGCCACAAAAGAGATGGCTACCTCCATCATGTAGATTGGCCCAATACAACTCATGGAGCAATGTGACAAGCTTGCCCTCTTGTGAAGCAATGCATTGCATAAGAATGGTAAGAGGGTGCCAATCAATGAATGTATAAACAAATCCCTCACCATATGCTGGAAGTAAGATGGTACATGGGTCCATGAATGAGTCCTCCATGAAGTGTCGACCTGCTATGAAGAAGACTGAACCATGTGCTGCAAGAAGATAACCCTCCTTATGCTTGGAAACCCAAGTCAAGAAGGATGTGCCATAGATGTCTCTATCATCATTACTTCTTGTAAGTGCAATAAGTATGAAGTGATCCTGAGACCTATGGGTTATAGACCCACCATATCTCTGCTGCGCACACTTCATCCATAATGTTCTGCTCCAAGGTGACAACGCTGTGGGCTCATGCAAATGAGTTCCTGTCAGTACAAGACTCTGTTCTTTGACATGCTCCTTGTCAAAGATTCCTCTAATAATGCTGCAATAAATATGGAATACCTCCCAAGAGGGAAGTGCTTCCCCATCAAAGACCATGGCGATAGTGCCATCTCCTCCTCCTGCAACGTCATACAAAGTGTGAGAGCAAATCTGCCCTTGCTCTCCTAAGAACAAACCAAGCAACAAGATATTGTGTTGCCTCTCCATACCTCCATCAAACCACTCATGTGATGAAGACACAATGAATGATATGAGTAACACATCAACACCATGCATCCATACTCTATGCTGCTCACTGATGCAAGTATCCATCCATCTTTTCCCCATCCTCCTACTCTTAGGAAGAGTGTTTGCCAAGTGATGGCCAAACTCTTTCAAGAGTAACCAGCGCAGCCACGCCTCCTGCTGCCTGGTATCACCGATCTGCAAGTAGCCTCCTAGCTTCTTGCTCATCATCCCCATCCACTCGATCACTTGTGGATGCCTCCTTCTCCTCATCCTGGTACTCCTCCCATGAGGGCTACCATCCTCCCAAATCAAATTTCTGATTTTGCACCTTGTGGGAATCTGAATTATAAACTTCTCAAGAATCACTGAGACCCTGTCAAGAATCAAATAGGTGGTAGGCAAAAACCTCCCATCATGATGTGTATGGCTCAAGGGATGTCCAACACAAGCATGAGAGATGTTATCCATCCGAAGATGTCCTCCATCTTCTATCTGCTCTTGTGAGAAGGGAACCAAATCATTGTGTTCCATAGCCCGCTCCACCGAGTACCAACTCAAACTCTCTCTCCATCCAATCTCAACATATGGATGCTGTACCCTGTACAACTCTGATCGTCTCATACCGCTATCCAAGTCAACATATGAGATCTGACTAGGTGGCTCTGCCTCTCTATCTCCAACGGGAAGAGATGATCCAACAATACTGCTAGTCCCATCCCTGCATGCCTGAAGGGGAATGATCTGATGCTGCAATGTGCCCTCAGGTTGTACCATCAGGGAATCCAGCTGTTCCCCAATGTGGACCAACTTGGCCGCTGACTTGGCACAAGTTGCTCTCATACCCTCCAGCTCCTGGTCCTGCAACAAAATGGTCTCCCGTACCAACGCGGCCTTCTCCCTCAAAACTCGAAAGTCCGTCCGAAGCCGATGATACTGCTGTCTGCGACCATCATCCAATATCTTTGTACCTGCCGTTACCTCATCGGGGGTGGATACATCTCCTGACACCTCCCCCATCTGTTGTGTGCTGCTACCATCCGAAGACTCGGACACGGCTCCAGTCATCACCTCACTGGATGGCTCTACCGGGTTAGGCTCTATCTCCTCCACTACGATATCAACCGGCACGGTCAAGGAGGGCTCTAATGATGGGGAGTCCTGTGTCACACTAGGTGTATCCTCGAACTCCCTGCAATCCTGTGTGTCCTCATCCTCCAAGTGCGAGGTAACCATTTTAATGGTTTTCCTCTCTGATACTCGGTCAAGCTGGAAAGAGGTATCCAACTTGTCCTCCCAAGCTCTTCCTGAGCGCCTGGATGACCTGTCAAATGTCGGTAAATGGAATCTGCTCACTGCACGGTGACTATCACGGTGGGAGCCACGTCCCTTGTGTCGCTCCTGCTCATAAGTCTTGCCGCCACATCTGAACTGGATATATTGATTGAAAGGGAGAGCATCCATGAATTCCTGTCCCATGCTCCGCCAATCCGCCAACAGAGTCGCAAGTTGAGCTAGATTCACCTCTCCTGGTTCCGTTCGCTCCTCTTCCTCTACCGGGAAAGTAGGCATGGTAGGTCGCGTGTCCATGGAATCGACCTTCTGCGCTGTCACAATGGGAATAGCATCCGGTATGTAACTAGACGCTCCCGATCCTTCCCCCACCTGAAAGACCCTAGGGGTTTCTTTCTGCGTCCCCTCTGCAACCTTCTTGGTTACCTCCTGCATGAATGCATCCATCTTTGCATCCATCTTCTCAGTCAACTTCTCCGTCCATTTTGCCAACATGGCCTCCATTGGATTCCGCTGATCTGTCTCCCTAAATCTCCTCTTATCCACATCACCTGTCATCAGCTCCTTCTGCTATATGTCTACAGGCTCCTCAGAAACTGCACGGCTGCTGCAAAACCATACTGTGGCTTAACTTCAACCTCTGATTTATCCACTGAAAACTATTCAGAAAATTCCAGGAATTTGGGAAAGTGATCCTCGCCCAAAACCCAGAAAAACCCAGACAACGTTTTTCCTAATTCCAAAATTCAAAATTTGACCCTTTTCATTTTGGCCCTTTTTCCAACTGCGTTTCTGGAATTGCAACTGCTATTGCTCTGTATGATTTCTCTTCGGATGTCATAGACCACAGGCTGAGCCAGAATTATGCTCTGATACCACTGTAATATCCCCAAAGGGGAATAACCAGTAATAAACAGAAATACACCAATGCAGATATAGAAAATATAATAATGAACCAGATCACTGAATCATAGCACATGGAACACCAGAAACTGAGCCATTTTATTAATCAGAAAGTACATAGAGAGGAGTACAATAAATCAGAGTAAGTGCACCTATCCTTGCCCTAGGCAAGTGGAGACCCTCTCAACAGATAATGGCCGCAACAAGGACAGCGTCCTAGCTGCTCTGAATGCTGAAGATGAACTGCGCCGGGTGCCGGGGTCAAGACTCGCAAACCCTCCACAGCTAGAAAACGCCGTCTCTCTAGTAAGGACACCAAGTAGAACATGCTACCCGACAATAGATCACCCACGAAAGCTAGAAAACGCCGTTGAGCCTCGCCTTCCCAAGTCCGCTCGTACGTCCCACTGGGTGATCCGTCCGTAACACGACCACAGACCGAAGCCTCCAAACCGCATTCGTGTCCTTTCCCGGTCTCGCGTCCTCCCCATCGGGACTACACTCAAACCTTCGCATCTATACTCGGTTCTCGATTAATATCTCTTCGCAACTACAAATTTAGGGCTGGATCTGATGTTAACCCTTCAGATCTGGACTAGATCTGCCAATATTTCTTCAGATCCGCAACTCTCCAAGCTGGATCTAGTGCAAAACCCCCAGATCTGCAACATACAAGACTAGATCTGCCACATACAGGACTAGATCTGCAAGATCTATCCTTCCCAAAGCTGGATCTAACAATAAGCCTTCAGATCTGCAACCCTTACATTCAGAAATGGACAGCGTCCTCACTCTAGGGCTAGACAGCGTCCTTCTGCCTCCCTAAACAGCCAAGCTCGCCAATCCCGAACCGTCCTCTTGGACAACGCATCTTCCTCTTCCCGCAAGGATCGCCGTCCTCTCTCCGCATGAGCACCCGTCCTTCACCATCAAGAAGCGTCCTTCCTCCTCTTCCTCTGCGCAGCCACAAGAGGGCTTTCTCCTCCCCAGATATACTTCAGAAATTGCTGCTGCTTCACTGCTGGAACTGAAAAGTGTACTCAGAACAAACCTCACTAGGGCGGGCACTCGAAGTCCCCCGAAGCTAAGGGTGAAACCAGTAAAACCTTACCAGGGCAGGCACTCGAAGTCCCCCGAGGCTAAGGGTGAGATCTCCGACCGGAGACACTCGTGCACTAAACAGTGCTGCAGACCGACTAAACAACCGGCTGCAGTCGGGGCGCACAATAGTCCGGGCCTATCAATAAGAATAAATCATGAATGATCAAATGAGGTGAGAGCCTCTCCTTTTTATAACATCAAATTCCCTCCAAAACTTAACTCACCCTGGATCTGCGCAGTTTACCTTGGGTTAGCCTGTTGCCTCCCCCATCATATCCACGTGGACCCCCAAGGCCCCCTCTTTAAGTTATAACGTTGATCAACTAGGAAAACACTTTATTTTATAAAGTGAGGTGACCCCTCTTATTTCTCACTTTATTTATTATTTCCAACTAAAGCGGCAAAATTAAACAAAAATGAGATATTCCAATTAGCAAGGCTAATTGGGAATATTACATCAGGACTTGGATTGGAGAGAGGTGATGAGTTGGTATGCAGTTGGTGGGGCAGCTTATACAGTTAGAGGTACAACACAGTAGGAGCCAGGGAGTATTGATGCTTGTTGGCGGGCTTCACTTCATCGGGCATCAGCTATAGCCCAAGGCAGTGCGCAACCTGAGCCGTGGGACTTGGGCGATGATTGGCCATGGTGGCATTGGGATCCAGGAGGATTGTTTGTTCGCTGGTACAGTGAGAGATTAGTTTGGGATCCCGGCATTGAGAGATCCCTCCATATCAGGGTGATACAGAGGACAGGGAAGATTCAGTGGTGCATCTGGGACCCAGGCACATTTTACAGTGATGGTGAGGAGCATCAGCTAGAGAGGATGTTGTTCAGGCATTGCTTGAGGACAAGCAATTTTTGGCGGGGAGGACTGTAATATTCCCAATTAGCAGCAACTAATTGGAAATATTAATTTTGTCTAATTTTTGCTTTTATAAAGATAAATTATAAATAAAGTGAGTAAGAGGGGGATATAACTCACTTTAAAATAAAGTGCACTTCCTAAGGGTTACCTAGTAGCATCATGTTGTAACTTAAGTGGGCCAAGTGACCACGTGAAAGGGGACCCACATGGACTGCGTGAGCTTGGCCAGCGCAGTTGAGTTGGCAACGTGGGCCAAATGGAGGCAACGTAGGAGATGGTGGGGCCTAGGGTTGAGAGAGGCCATCGTTATAAAAAAGAGGAGAGCCTCCTCATTTCATTATTCGATGTTTATGATATTGAGCTGGTCATTTCGACTTCTTGAGCACGCTGGTTGTTTAGCTAGTCTGCAGCACTGTTTAGTGCACCGAGTGTCTTCGTTCGGAGATCTCACCCTCAGCCCCGGGGGACTTCGAGTGCCTGCTCGGGTGAGGTTGTCCCATCAGTATTTTGCAGGAGGTTTGGTGTTTGGTTTTTGTGGAGGAGCAGTGCATTCATACACTGCGCAGTCCTGAGAGGGAGGATGCAGTCCATTTCTTGGGAGCTCCGGATTGGGTGTCTTTTGGAGGTTTCGAGCTTAGAGATTGAGCAAGGGGCCAACCCTTGCCTACTGGAGGATTTTGGCAGAGTTTGAGGCAGTATTTTGGTGGATTCCCTTCAGTGTCAGCGCAGAGCCTTGGAGGATAGCGTAGATCCTCAGGGGGGTGATTTTCAGGGGTCGGCCATTGCAGAAACGCTCTCTGGGCTTTTCTGGGTTTGGTGAGTAGAGGCTGATTCCAGAGTTTCAACTTATTCCGAGTAGGGGAGCAGCTCCAGATACTCATCTTGTTCCAGTAGTAGCAGTTACACGACAGTTTTCTAGCAGATAGGACGCAGATCAGAGAGCAGCCATTCCATCAGCATTCTGAGAGTATTTCTTCACTTGCCTTGTGCAAGTCTAGGTGCCATCACTCTGATCACCTATTGTACTCACTTATATTTCTCAGCATAATAAAATGGCTCAGCTATCTCTTTGCATTTCTTGAGTATCTGGAGAAAAGTATAAAGGAAAGGCTTGGGTCAGTTGGAGACACACACATAGAGTCTAAGAGATCGAATCCTTCTGATGGAGTAGTGCTCGAACGAAGATCAGATCTGAGTGACTCGGAGTTGCAGCGTGGGGCAGATGCAGTGATTGGTCAGGAGGGCCAAGAGTACAGTGCAGAGCAAGGGTAGTAGAGACGTAGTGGAGGCAGTGCAATCATCAGAGGGAGTTACGCAGTCCCTTAGGAGGGTGACGCAAGCCCACGCAGGGCCTACGCAGAGGCAGCGCAACATCTCCAAGAGAAAAGTCTGGAATTCATTGGAAGAAGGGTTTCCGAGCCAGAAGGGATGAAACCGAGATCCGGGAGAGGTAGATCCATGCAGAGCTAGGGTGACGCAGTTCTTCAACTAGGCTACGCAGGGTTACGCAGTTGCTGTGCAGAGCCAGTTGGGGTTTCACCAGTTGCTCATCCGGATCAGCCGAGACTTGTGAGAGTGAGGTATATCTCACATTTTCTCTGATTGTCAAGGTTTTCTCTGTTGGGTTTGCCGAGTTTATGGCACCCTAGATATACTCAAAAACTGCTGCTTAATAATAATAAACCCTCATATCTGCTGCACCGGTTTTCCCACATTGGGTTTTTCCGGGGACATTTGTCCGAAAAATCTGTGTCACTTTGTCGAATGAGCGTACTATTCAGTAAAGGATCTGTATGTGTGTAGGTTGCTAGTTGTGTTTACTTCAATATTTTCTGAAAATAACTTGTATAATTAAATCACAAGTAGGAGAAGTAAATCAAGATACTGCAGTAGGATTTCTGTAATGTTGTATTCATAATTTTTCACAAGTACTGCTACAACACGACATTCCACATGTTAATTGGTATGTCTCCATTTTACGCTTTGTATGGTTATAATGCTCTAACTTTTGTTGATGTGATGTTTGGAGCTAGCAAGGCCCCAATGGCCAAAGACTGGATCTAAGAGAGCCAAGACATACTCCAGGCTCTGAAGGACAACATAGCTACAACACAGAATCAACGATTCAACAAAAAATTTACGTAGACATAGGCCGTGTGGAGAGATAGTTTGAGGTAGATGATCTGGTTTACCTCCGTCTGTAGCCGTACAAGCAGTCCATGCTGAAGCAGAGGGGAACCGAGAAGCTCAAGCCCTGCTTCTACAGACCATACAGGGTGATCAGGCATGTTGGGGAGGTCGCATATGAGTTGGAGCTGCCAGCCGGAGCAGGATCCACAATATTTTTCATGTCTCGTGCTGAAAAAGGCCTTGGGACAGCTGGTGACAGTCACTATGGAGCTTCCGCCCATTGATGATGAGGGGCATTTGGTGCTACAGCCGGAGGCCATCTTGGATACTCGAGAGAGAATGTTGAGGAGCAGGATCGTGAAGGAATGTCTGATCCGATGGAGGAACCTTCCAGATGAGGATGCCACTTGGGAGGGGGAGAAAATCCTGCAGCATCCATCTTTGCAGTTGCTTGAGGACAAGCAACGTTTTGGCGAGGATGACTGTAATATTCCCAATTAGCAGTCTTGCTAATTGGAATATTAATTTTTGACAATTTTTCCTTTTCCTATAGTTAGTTGGAAAATAAAGTGCGTAGAGGTGACCCACAAATAAATCAAAGATAAAAAATATTTTTCTAAAGTCATTAAAGCATAAATTAAAAATGAAATGGGACCCAAGGGGGCCAACATCACGCAATAGGGAGCAACCTGGTGGCAGCGCAGGAGAGGGGGCAGCAAAGGCAATGCAGGGAAAACGCAAAGACAACGTGGAGACAGCAGCTACGCAGGGATTGGCAGGCAGAGGTGGCAGCGTAGTCCAGTGTGGCCCAAGGGGAATGTTGGGGGCTCAATTAGGTAAAAGGGAGTGAGAGAAGCTCATTCCTCATTCATTCATCTCATTTTCTGTCTGGTAAACCAGAAGCACGCTTGCGCTGTTTAGTCGAGTCTGCAAGTGCTGTTTAGCACAGAGATTTCCAAGCGGGAATCTCAACCTCATCCTCGGGGGATTTCGAGTGCCTACTCAGGAGAGGATTTCAGTTCAATTTTGGAGGAGAGAAACACAACATCAGTCCAGAGTTACGCAGCCTCTTCTAGGGCAGCATAGTGAGCCAGAGAAACACGCAGTCCAGTAATGGAGCAGCTCCGAAGAGGGAGAAATGCCAAGGGATTTGAGCTGGGAGTTTTGTGAGGGGATCAGCCCTTCCATAGCAGAGTTTTTGGACAGTTTGCAGCAGCTATTTCCAGCAGATCAGTTCAGAACCCAGTCTATCCTGCAAAATTGTGAACCCAGCGCAGGAGGGTGATTTTCCGGGGTTAGCATTTTGGAAAACCCTTTGTGGGTTTTTCTGAGTTTGTTGTGGAGAGTCCGGTGTCCAATTCCTGGAATTTTCTGAGCAGGGGAACAACCCTATTACGCAGTCCATTTCCAGCCAGCAGCAGTATTTTCTAGACTGGGCAGCGTAGAGGAGAAGCCACACAGAGCAGCCAAACACCAAAGTTTCTGAGCAGGGATTGAGGAGTATTTCAGCCTGCCTTGTGCAGGCCAAGGTGCTATCTTCCTAGCACCATTTGTACCTTTCCCCATTCAGAAAATAGTAATAAAATGTCTTAGCAGTCTGGCTCTATTTCATGTTGTTTTGATGTATTTTCCTATTTGCTGTAGATTTAGTCTTTGTTTGCTTTGTATTACTGTTTGTTCCCAATTTGGGATATTACACATACCTTGTAGCTTGGAAGCGACACACACTGGCTCAGGCAAAATGGATGGCTGCACGAACATTGCAGCGTAATTTTCCTCATTTGGTGGTGGAAGGAGGGATGCTTCTGGCTCTAAACAGGGAGGAATTGGGCAACCAAGAAAGGCATACACCTACTGGGGAAACTCATAATGAGGAAGGAAACATCTAATAATGTATTTGATGTTTCTAAAATATGTATTTACTTTTTCTCATGTAAACTAGTTGGACAACTTAAAAAAAGGGCAATATCTAAATAATGTTTTGTTGTTTCCATGCGAAACTAATTGTAATCAAGTTAATAAGAAGGCGACTTGCTTATAAAAGGTGACATCTCCCCCATAATAGAGTGGTGGTATTCTTTTCAGGATCTCGCTGTTTATCTCTCTGCTGGTTCATTGTGTCATGTATGATTAATAATTCTCAAATCTGCATGTAGATCAGGAAGACATCAGTAAAAGGACCCTGGTTAATGGCATAACACTCTGCCATCCTCACACATGAGCCAATGCCTCATTGGCTGGATGAACATGAATTTGATTGAGATTTACTCATAGTTCTTTTTCTAAAGTTTCTGAAAGGACCCTATAAGGATCGAAAAATGGTAAAATTTAAGTTTTTAACTTTGCAAAGACATGATTTATCATTGTGTCTGTATTGGTCTTTGTACGGTGTTTATTAGACAGCTTTGTGTAACTTTTACACTTCTTAATATTGCAGGTTGATAGGAGCTTTCAGCTGTTGGGTTATGCAGGTGTGGTTTTATTGAATATGACAATGTGGAGCTGCTATGTCAACAGTCTTAAGGCTCTAACTTCGTTGCAAGCTACAGTTGTTAACTTTGCTACCAATTTTTTGGTTTCGGGATTAACTGGTCTCTTTCTCTTCAAGGAATCATTGAACTTCCAGGTTTTTAAAAATCCCCTGGTTTCATTTTTTATCCTAGTAGTAATAATGAGATGACTATATTCATTATTAGTTTTGTAATATGTAATATGTATAAAATGATTGCATTGATTCAGAAAATCCCACGATGGTATAAGTTACAATCATAGCTTTCTCTTGAGTTGTAACTTGTAATGCATAATCGCATTTACAAGTGACCAGACTTTTACCATATTAAATTCCGAAGAAATCATTTTAATGACGGATTATTTGGAGCTGGGCCAAATTTAAAACACAAAGATTGATTCTGCCCCCTGTTAACTCTGAATTTCTCACAGTGGTTTGTAGGTGCCTTTCTAATTGTTTTGGGTACTCTCGTCCTCAGCAAATCAAGCACTACACCAGAGCATGCTTCGCAAGCTGCCAGTAGCAAGATGGAATGAATGCCATCCTTAATGGAAGTTTGGGATTTTGGGAAAAAAAGTTGCGTACTGAATATCTTCTCAGGCAGTTGATGTTGATAGAGCAACATGTGAAAACTAGATCAAGTTACTGTTTCTGTTGGGAAACGTCATTTTTGAAAAATCCAAATTGGAAAATTGTATTGATTATCACTCTATGGACTAGGTCAAATTCTGGGAAACTTGTGAGTGTTCTGATTGGTCAAATTGATGCCTGGATTTTAATTTAATGAGGAAGTCCTGTATTTTCAGCATGGTTTCATTGAATTGTAGGCTCTGCAAGGGAGTTGAGGAACAAAGACCAAAAGCTTGGGCACTTTAAGAATTGGCCTCCATGATTTCAATTCATGGTTTTCATATTTTGATTGATGCAGGTCTATATGGTCTGGATGAAATTTACTTTCATAGTCAAACTGGTAAGCAAATAGCAAGATGTGAACATTGAAGGTTTTCATTGGTTTTACTTCCGAGTAAGTGCCATCCATTTATTGTAGTTCAAAGATTTTCATTGGTTTTACTTCCAAGTAAATGCCATCCACTTATTGTAGCCTCCAAGGAAAATAAATAGGCATCTCTTTCCTCATCTAGTTGTATTTAGGGCTGAGCATAAGGATTTCACTAAACAAAATGGCATCCACTTATTGTAGTCTCCAAGTAAAATAAATACACATCTCTTTCCTCATCTAGTTGTTTTTAGGGCTGAGCATAAGGATTTCACTAAACAAAATGTCATCCACTTATTGTAGTCTCCAAGGAAAATAAATATCATCTCTTTCCTCATCTAGTTGTTTTTAGGGCTGAGGATAAGGATTTCACTAAACAAAAAATTGTGGAAAAATAGAGCCTATCAGTTACTGATTTAAGTGTTCTCAGTTCCAAAGTTAAAGATTATATAATTCCCTTTTCAAGGATTTTATAAAATTGTATGATTGCATATAAGTTCAAAAAAATAAATGATAGCTATCTTCTTGAAAATTTTCTTAAGTAATTGTCATAACTACTAGCACTGAATGGAAGTTGGAAAATCAGGATTGCCAAATTTTGTCACATTTAAGGTCATTGAAGATAATCTAAGATACCAACATATATTATAGCTCCTTGATCTCTCTTGAACAATTTTCTGCTTCTATTCATTAGTTGTTCCTCCTCTTGTTTGCATTCCAGATGGATATCTTGTAGCAGATTTTGTCATTTCTATCTTTATTAAGATTTCTATATCTTCATATATTTTCGAAATGCTATATGATCATGTCATGTATTTGGCAGGATTAGATTTCCATCCTTATAACCATAGTTTTAAAACCGGCCGGTCTAAACCAGAAACTAGTCAAACCGGCCAGTTCACTGGCAAAGCTATCTGGACCGGCCAAAAAACCCGGTCCGAGCCACCGTTTCGCCAATTTTTCAGAAAAACCGGACCTAACTGGCCAGTTTAAGGGTAAACTGGCCAGTTCTGTCATAAACCGGCTGGTTCATTGCCACGACAGTCACGGACCCACCGGGCAGGTTTTTGGAAGCTTCTGAGGTGGTTTGGAGGGAAAGTAAGGGTTGTTTCCCTCCAAAAACATCTTCTCCAAGCCAATAAAAGAAGGTCTTCCCCCTTATTTGCCTCACACATCTCATTTGGAGTTTTTCTTAGTTTCATTGGGGGCTTGGAGAGTGTTGATTTTTTGCTGGAGTAGTCACCTTGGAGGCTTGGAGTTGGACTTGGAGCTATTTTGGAGCTGCCAAGCAAAGACAAACAACCAATGGAAGGCACTAGTTGTGCAACTCAACCAACTCGTGCTTCCATTAAGTCCACTTCTATTGTTATTGGTGGCAATGTTACTACTGAGGTTGCAGATGAGGCTGAGGCATCCTCAGACTCTGATCTAGATGATACTTATGTAGCTCCTGTTGATCCTGTGTCTAGTAGTGGTGATGAATTTGATAATGATGAGGAATGATCATGTTGATCACTGATATGTACCAGTAGACTTGTAGTCTTGTAGTAGGCCAATGGCCCCATAGCTTGTAGCATTGTTTTTGGACTTTATAGGCCATTTAGAGCCTCATTTCTTATGTATTTTGTCGATGATATGTATTGCACTCGGTGCCATTTTGATATATTCACCTTTGCATGGTATATAGATGAGAAACTTTGCATATTGTCTCTGTTGGTTTGAAATTTGGAATCATGGTTTTAAATCTTAAAAATAGTTTTTTTTCATTAAAAGTTAATTATTTCATGTATTTTTTTAAAAACTGGTTCATTGAGATCTGATCAGTCCGAGTTTGACTGGTTCCAGTTTGAAACCCTGTTTATTAAGTGGACCGGTCCGGTCACCGGTTCTGGTTTTTAAATCTATGCTTCTAACCTACCACTAAGTCTTGAATACATTTCATTCTCATCAAGCGCAATGATGGTTCAAACTTCAAGGGCATGGTGTCACAAAGGATTGGGTTCTTGTCTAAGAAATCAGTTACAAGAAGACACACTTGGCCTCGAGTGATGAAATGGACCTCTTGTGTCCTGGTTCTCGGGTTACAAACAGGGGCAGATTTAGTGTTGTGATTGCTTATTTTGTATGGTAATTTGGTAAATACATAATGTATAAGATCCATAATCAAGAAATAAACAAAAGTGCTTCTTTTCTTGACATTTTTTGGCAGTGTTTGCAGCCTAGTCGTCAATGCTCAGTTCTGTTGCTTGAATTGCTGCAATACATTTCTTCATTATTCAACATTTAGACTAGCATATGACAATACTACTACATGGTCTTGCTGCTGTAGAGTGGCTACACTTTGTTGTGTGAAGGTTTACCTGGAAAGAGCCCGCTGGATTGAATTTGATGGAACACTGCCAATAGGATATGCCTGCAATATCAATGTGCTACAATAAATTAAGCTGCTTTTAATATTTCTTATTTTCTCTTTTGTCCACCTGCGGACACTATTAGTAAACGGTGACCTATACGCTATGATAACTATTCTATGACATGCACTTTGCACTTTAATTGTGTTCATAGATTTTGTCACATTATGAAGTGCTGATTGATATATGTTTCAAACTAGGTGCTTGTACCTTGTATACAGAGAAGACACATTTATCATATGATCCCACTATATAGGTTCCAAAACATGAGAGCATAGATCTTTGTAAGGTCACCTGTTAGCTCTCAGGAAACAGATTTGGACTGAACAACTTACATAATATTTTGAGATGTTGCTATTTATGGATATATGAAAAACCACAACTGTTTATAAGAACAGATGTAAGAGAACACACACTCGATACTTTGCACAAGCTCTCTTAATTATTTAGTCCCAAGGGAACATGTGAGCCACATTGTTTGCAATTTACATCCTTGGTGAAGAACGAGAAGCTGTAGAATAAGAGGCAGCATATGTAGACATTAAATACCTTCATAATAACAAAACCAAACCAAAACTTTAGACTTGAAAGTCCCATTTGCAACCTACCAGACCACACAAAGATACTCCCAACTTATGTAGGCCTTACACAACTATAAACTTTGAATGTAAGATTTGGAGATATACCCCAGAACCTTAAACTTGGAAGTTTCATTTGCAACTTCCCAAGCCAAACAGAGATGCTCCCAACTTTTGCAGGTCTTACGGCTATATGCTTTGAATGGTAAGATTTGGAGATGCTTTCATGTAGCGGGTGCATACTTGTTAGTTTCCCACGTGATGGTGGTCGGTTCTTTTTTAAATAACACTATGTTGTAGTAGTCAAGGAAACTCAAGTAATTTGATTTTGTACTTGGAAGTTTATAGGATGCTCATAAAGCAATAGAGTTTATGCCAATGACATCAAGATAATGATTTTGCATCCCTAAAATTAACCTACAATTAAAATAGAAAGACTGGAAACACCAAACAAAAATTTAATCCGTTTAAAGTTTAAACACAATTGCTAAATGGCAAATTCAATAGTGTAGACATCACATATTAAAAATGACATCATCCCTGCAAACAGATAGAGAGTAGTTTTAATAAATCAGTGGCATGAATATAGTTAACAACAAATAAAAGTTTGAAAGCTCAATCACTATCTTCTCATTCACATTATATAAAAGTTGCTACAATGTCTTCAAGGGCCTTTTTATACTATACTCAAGTTCCCTATATATAAGCCTAACTAGTGTACGCACTTTTACTAAGTCAGACTTGACAGAATGATTACAATAGTGATTGTGAATAATATTCTTCAAGAAATTTATCATTTGCCACATGTAACAAAGAATCTCTTCTTAAGTGTTGCAGCATAATTAGGATGGTAACTCTTGTAATAAATGCCTCCTGATAATTAATCCCCTCCAAAACTATGTGGCTCCTTTTGAGAAAAACTTTGAAAAATAAAAAAATCACTCATTTGCAAGGAAGGTGCGAGTGTAGACAGAGTAGAGTGTAGACATCACATATTAAAAAAAAGATGAGACCAACACTACAAATAGATAGAGACTAGGTTTAATAAATCAGTGGCATGAATATAGGGGGCAACAAATAAAAGCTTGAAACAACAATCACTATCTTCTCAGTTACATGACAGAAAAGTTACAATATTGTTTTCAAAGCCTAAAGTGGCTTCTACAAGTGCTTATGCAATTTTTAAATAGGATCACTCTATTCAAGCTCACTATATATATAAGCTTAACTAGTGTGCCCTCTCTTATTAAGTCATATTAAGTCAAATTTGGCAAGAGAGACAATAGTGTTTACAAAAGCAATGGCTAATAATACCCCTCATTAAATGAATCAATTTGCTACATGTGGTAATTAATATATTCTCAAGTGATGCCACTTACCTAGCATGTGTAACTCTTGTAATAAATGTATCCTAACATGTTCGTGAAATTCATAGTAATTGTCCTAGAATTTGTGAAAACTTTAAATCTAATAAAAAATTGAAGATGCCAAGCATCACAAGTGTAAGAGATATGTCAATCTCTCCCATGTGGCACACCCATTTTACAATGGATCCCCCTTCCAAGGTCATGTGGCCTTAGAAAAAACATTTGGAAACCCAAAAACTCACTATGTGAGGAAGGTGTTTTCTCCACTAAGTTGATTTTCTCTTTAAGAATCTCAAAATTCTCCTTTGCAAGGGTTTTTTGTTAAAATCTTAAGAACTAGAAAATGGGAATTCATTGCAATCAAACAGTAAAATTTTACATTTGTGTATATATATATTAGGAAATGGTATGTACTTGGAGTAGTCATAAAACATGATTCTTAGGGACCCTAGTCCAACTTTGATTGTTAAAACACAATAGTGGGCATCAACTGCACTCAATTTGTGAATTTAGATGGCCCCACAACATGTGCTATATATTTGCTTCCACTTGATTTAAGAGCATATGTTGCTTGCTCCTTATTGAACCAAGAAATCATCCATCATCACACATTGTAGAAACTATAAGTACTCTTCCTTGTGCTTGCATCTCTTGTCCAATTTGAATTTACAAATCCATGTAACAAGGACTCTCTAGCTCCCCTTTTTCATGTTGTTGAAGAATGTAACGAGTGTCGGTCTTCATAATTGTATATATTTTTTTATGTAAGCTTGGCGGGACTACATCTTCATCATGTCCAATATATCACCACGATTGAGGTGAGGGTGGGCTTAGGTGACTTCACATCAAGGAGTGCCTTAACAAAGCACCCACGATCACCATCTAACCAAGGTCCCGTGAACTTTCATAATTGTATTTGAGTCATAAGAAAGAAAATATTTTTTTTATGAAAATAAATTTTTATTGACTTATTAAAGCATGGGCTTCATGCTTGGGTCACTAGTCAATAGGTCAAGCCTCCATTGTAGGCTTAGGATTTTGTTGAGTCGAAGTTGAAGTCATTTTGTAAGATACCCTTCTTGGGATCCTTAAGGTCAAAAATGAAAAATGTTTTTGTTTCTAAATATCTCCTCCCACCAAATCGATTTCCTTCTCCCCAGAAATAGTTACCATTCATCCTTCAAGACTGGCCTCCAAACAAAAGATAATCAAGTCGACCTTCATTACAAGCCTGAGTCAACTTCAAGTCAATTGTTCATGTCGGCTCAAAAGCACAAGTATAAATAGCCTATTATTTTGACCATTTGAAGAAGAAAATACAAGCATTTGTTCTAAAACGGAGGAACTATTACGGGGACCGAGGAAATGAAGAGGAAGCCAAGAATCTTAGCTATAGAGAGCGTATAGAGAGGAAGCCGAGGATTTTAGTTGCGAGAAACAATTATAGGAGGCCGAGTTCCTTGTTGCGAGATGATTACATGACGAGGCGGGAATACTTGGCAACAAAGGATATTACGAAGAAAGGTCGAGATTTTTGAAGCGGGAGGCCAGACATTGCGAGAAGGAATTGATTTGGTGGTTGGGTAAGTCTATTTCTTTAGTTAAAGGTTCAAGTGTGTCTCAACATGATTTAATCTACTAGAGAAAGAGTTATTTGGGTTTTCCCCTTCGTAGGGGTTTTCCCTTGCCTTGTGCCTACATCTTGTGTCCTTGTTGTGATCTTCATTGTTTGGCATTGTCTTAATGAACATAATAAATTGAGAAGAAGAACTACCACGAGAATGTCCAAAGTCAAGGTTACTTGGAAGCGGGAGCGAAGCGCGGAGCGCCATTTTTAAAAAGTTTACGAGATTAAATTTTCGGGAGTGTTTTCATCTATATATATATATATATATATTTTTTTTAATATTTTTAATATTTTTTTATATTTTGATGCATATATGTCAGCAAAAACATGTAGAATGATGAATTAGACATAAAAAACATAAAAACATAGATTGAATCATATAACATCAATCATCTAGAAGTTATAATCTTCATCAACCACGCCCACGAGTTGGAAACGAGAGAACATATTGACTCTTGAGTCTACTTAGATCATCAATGCGAAGGTTTCAAGCTTTCAAAATTCAATATATAACATTTATCGCCATTGATTTCAAATTTCAATATCTAACATTTATCATCATTGATTCATTGATTTCAAAATTCAATATACATTTATCATCATTGATATATATATTATAACATTTATCATCATTGATTCATTGATTTCAAAATTCAATATACATATAACATTTATCATCATTGATTCATTGATTTCAAAATTCAATATATAACATTTATCATCATTGATTCATTGATCACCATATAACTTTCATGAAGCATCATATTCATAATTCATAATGACTTGTAAACAGTAAACTTATAATTGCCAACTTCAAGTTTCACCTTTCAAATTCAAACTTCAAACTTAAATTGTCATTAAAAATTTAAATATATGAAATCGGTAGCAAGTCAAGTTTCCATTTGTTCAGCATTGTCAACAACAAATAGAAAATAGTAAACAACAAATATATTTTATACGGTGGCCCCTTGCCACGCCACGAGAAATGTCTAATTTTTGTGAGCCACGAGGAAGCTGTTGGTCTTCTAGTACTCTCGGGAGTACCATGACACGACCGAGAAGATGGAGAAGTGGATACGCAAAGGAACAATGATGTGATATCGAGGGTAGCCTTTGCTTGGCGGCACCTTGTTTGCTACCGGTAGATGGTGGGGCCATTTTGTGTGTGGCGGTCTTTATTTGATGCTTTCATCATCATCCTATAAAGTTTTGCTTCCAATTCTTCTAGATGTAACGTCAAAGATCCTCCAAATTATCATCCTGCGGGTTGTTGTCCCAGACTACGTATGATTGATCCTCATTTGCCCAGATCACGAGTAATGGCTCCAGCAACCTCAAGTTATAATGCACATAAACCAAGCTTTCGGCTCGGTTTTCATTGACTTTGTTTCTTCTCCTGTTGTATAAAGTTGTAGGTGTAACACCTCTTTCAGGAAAAGTGTTCACAACGTAAGAGGAACTTTTAGCCAACTTTGGCAAAAGTCCCATGCGCCATATGCTTCCCACCATGTGAGAGCATCGGGCTCTGTCCCTGTCTTCGTGCATGGAATGAACCAAAGTTAGCGGTCTGGCGGAAGTATTACTAATTCAAGAAACAATCCGCTTTATCTTCACCGCTCGGTACCAATTTGTCCAATGCCTTCATGTACCCTTCTTGTACCTGCGGATGCATTGTGAGGTTTTCACCTAACCCCACCTCCGAGGTGCGGGTTGGCCCAACCAAGATGGAGAGTAATATTTTGGCGTAAGGATATATGCCAAAGCATGTAGTGGAACATTGAGTTTATTCCACAGTGCACACACCGATCCATGAATCATAACATACAAAATGGGATCATTATCCTTAACAATATCTTTTATTTGCCCCAACATGCTATCCCAATACGCTCCATAAGAAACACTCTCCCGATCAACTGGTTTATCGGTATACGCAAAGCGAATCATGTTATAAATGGGCTTGGTAAAACTCACAATTTCCCTCATGCGTGCCCCAAGGCGAGGGTCAAAGGCGGTCTCCTCCACATGTTCGAAACTTGCTGTCAACTCTCTTTACATTTGCCGCCCTGTCCTTTAATAGGCGCCGGTGTGGGCTTGATACCATTGCGACCAATGACTCTCTTACCTTCAAAAAGGCGCACAAGGTGAGGTAATAACTAGCAAATCTAGTTTTCCTACCTCCAACAACTCAATTTGGAGTGAGTACGGAAAAGCCCATGGGTATTGCTATGATTTGTAATAAATTTGATCATTTTCTTACCTCTCTTGTTCAATCACCAAGCCATTTTGAATTGAGTTGTTTTGTTTTGATGATATCATGCATCAAAAGGTTCAGCAATAATGAACCAAACACCAGAACCAAAAAATGTTGGGGTATTTATCCTCAACAATTGCTCCTTACAATTAGCGGCATTATCGGTGATGACTGTATCACATTGTATGGCCGGTCTTTTCAATTATATCAAGTAATGGTTACGCAGTATTTGTCATAGGTTTGAATTTATACGAATAATCATAGGCGCCGGGAAAGTGCACCACTAACCGACACGGCAACATTTATCAATGGTTTTCCTTTTACATTGGTCCATCCATCGGAGACAATGTGGACGGCCATGCTCATTCCACGAACCTGTCATTATAGCTTCAAAAAATTGTTTTATTTTTAGCTCTTTCATGATCAAGACCCACGGTTACGGCCTTGTCATACCCGGGCTTTTGTATCCTTTGGGGGCATCATTAATGGCGAAACCATTTCATGCAGTCAATAAGGTGAGCGAAACATTGAATGGCACCCCACATGCATATAGAAACGGTAAACTTTTGAATCCACATCATTCTCTGCCTTCATCTAGGAAATCGGATATGGTTCTACGCGCCAATCCCGATTACCCCTTTCGAAACCAACGGCATGGGTGGAAGTTGAACTTGTTTGTCCATGATGTGTTGGGCTGGAGTCAATGATACCCCTAGATCTTTTAGATGATCTACGTATGGGGAAACTCCCACTCTCTTCCTTCCTATACCATCTCTCTGTGGTGTTTGGCACATAAGTACAAACTTTGATTCCAAGATTTCTAGTTCCATCTCCTGGCATTATCCTGAAGGTGCCTTCTCGGACGGGTGTATGAACCATGGTATTGTTTATTGCAATGGGGGCAAATAAATTTAGTGGTTCCACCACCTTTCCCTCCTTGTTTACGAACTTGTATTTCCACAAAGGATATTGGTCTTGTTTAGTTGGGGATTCTAGGTTCTCGGGGGTCTCCACTCCCCACTCCTCCTCGGCATAATCCTCCCCCTCTTCGAGTTTTCTTAGGATCCACCATAACCCTCCTCTTCATCCTCCTCTTCTACGATTTGTCTCTTTCTTCTAGCACTCTCCAACACCATTATCACAAAGAAAGGAACCAACATGAGAAAATTCCTAGCCGTATAGCCATGATGGAAACAAGTTTCAGTTTTACAAGTCTAGCCTTGCAAAACAAATGGAAAAATGCCAAATGGGAATAGGAAATGCAACATAGGAAAAAAACGATTCATTTTAAAAGTTTTAAATCCAATAAAATGCAACATTCAAGAAAAATTCAAGTTTTCATTTTCAAACAATTTAACAATCTACAAATTCATCACAGAAAATACAAAATTGGATTAGAAGGCCTACCTCTTTCTTGCAATCCTCCTGTGTCCCGGCCTTGCTCCTTGCTCTCTGTCGACTTTGCTCCTTGCTCCCCGATTCTGTCCAGCGGTCCTTGCGCTCTCGGCTCTCCTTCTCGCTCAATCTCAACTCAACAAACAATAACTAACAATGAATTGAAAAATAACCCCCCCTTTTAAAAAAATCGATTTTTCCGCAAGAATTTCCGCGCGTCGGGGAGCGTTCGGGAGCGGCGGCTCCGGCCTTCCAGCCGTTTAAGCGCTCTTGAGCGTTTTCGCGTCGGGCAGCTCGAAGTGTTCGCTCGAGCACTTCTGCGAAACGCTCCCGAAAAGAAACGAGAGCGTTTTACGGGGGGTCGGAAACGCGCTCGACGCTCCGGGGAGCGTTTCGGGAGCGCGTCCCGGATTCAGCAGCTCCGCACGGAGCGAGTTTCGGAGCGGGAGCGAAGGGGTTTGAAGCTTCCCGCAACCTGGTGCAAAGTTAAGAGAAATCATCTGAAGAATTTAACTCACCTTGATGGGATTGGATCATTATATTATTTTTCATCCATATCGATGCATTTGGAGTGGAAAAAGTGGAGGAATCAACTCACGAGGACCGTTTTTATCGGCGGGACCCCGAGTTTGGCGAAACGGGGTCTCAAACCTTGAGAACGTTTTGAGGCATTAAACAACGTTTTTGGGGGTAAAATTTCCGCTTTAGCACGCATCTTAACCTTACCATTCTACACACAAAGATCTTTCCAACGACGCAGAAGCACGTCAATCGAATCAGAGTATGCAAAAAGTTATGCCACTCAAAAGTTGACCTTCTGTTTTCACACCTACGGTTCGGGAGGATGCGCGACCCTTAAGCCCCCATTATTCATGGAAAAGGGCCCAATACGTGTTTTTTTGATGTAAAAGACTCTAAAAGAGTCTATATTGTAACTCTAGTTAAGAGTTGATGTATTCAAAATTAACTTAGTAGGTTATCGATTTGTGTTATAAACGCAGGAGCCACTAGAAGGAAGAGATTCCATTCTTTCAAGAGAACATTCTATAGGCTGACAAAGATAGCAAGGAGAGAGATAGGAGGTAGAGAACACGAGAGAGGATTTGTACCTTTGTAGCATCTCACAAGCCACAAGCATTACTTCTTTGTACCTTCAACCATATTTCCGGACGAGAGAAAGTGAGTGAAGCGACCTCACCTTTTAGATGGGTTTTCTCCTAAATAGGGAAATTTTGGGGAAAATTTTGACGGACGATTTTAAAGGGATTTAGATTTTGGAGGGGCGAATTTTTATATAAAACCCTTTTGTATAGTTTTATATAGTTAGCCCTATAATTATTTAAAAAATAATTAATTATTAGGCTGTTAGCCCAAAAAAATAAATGCGCATAAACCTTAAACCATGGATTCGCCTCCCGATTTTACGCTTGGAAGCGATTTTAATGGCATTCGCTTGGGATTTGCGGGTTGGGGCTTGGAAGTTGGAGGAATTCGCCCCCATTTTTGCGGTTGGGGCTTGGAAGTTGGAGGAAGTTGGAGGTGATTTCACGAGTATCTGAGTCCCTTGGCCTCTCCACCTCACATAGGCGATCATTTCGGGAGACACTGGCTACCAAGAAAGGGCGTGAACTAGGGATTTAAAGTACACCATTTCTCTAGGTGCTATAGAGCTAAACTCGCGAGGAGTTTGGACAACGATCACGGTGTTGCAACTATAATTTTTTTTTTTTTTTTTTTTGGTATAGATTTGCGGCCAATAGAATCGCCGAAGTGTCTTTGAGTGATTGCTCCCCGTGAGAGTCTAACAATGATTTGTAATTATTTTGTATAAATTTGCCGGTACGAATGCTTGAGCGTGGCAGTGAATGCTAGTGATTGCTTGACAAGTCCAACAATCTTTGGTTAGTGGTGAATGCGGGTGCTGCGTGGGTGATTTGCAAGAGGTAAGCCAAAATTGAGAAGTTTACACTTGTTCCAACCTTATTTTAAGCTCGCAATCTAAGGAATACATTAGGATTTGTTAAATTTGGTGTTAATTTTGAAGCTCGTATCCTATTTGGAAGCCTTGTGTGTTATCTTACAAAACTTAGGCTTTCTTATGATAGATTTTGGATTATCTCTGCTCCTGTAACGGATATTGAACATGACTATGAACATTTAGTTTGCATGGTGATTTGAGGTAGAAAGTCTTAAGGACTTGAGCATATTATTACATCTTTTGGGATATGGTTTGTTTTTGTTATGTAACTATGATGTAATGCGAAGAGGCCAAGACGTGCACCACATTTCTGCGAAGTTTTCTTTTGCGCAAGGATTGATCTTTCCGGTGAATGTTATGTGACTTGTTACGAGGCCAAGTTATCTTCGGGGTCTATACCCTTGATTGGGATAAGATCCTTATGCTCTTAATGGCAGGCCATGACACAACCAACTGCAGATTATCGGTGTCCATTAAACATGCAGTGCGGAATCCTGCTTCTATGGAGGAGTACTCAAAGGTATGTCTGAAAAGATTACCTTGCTTTGTCATACAAATGTTTATTCTTCCTTAGTAGGTACACATATTCTGACTTCTACGGAGAAGACGACGATATGAGGAGAGACCCCTTAGTATTTGTCATACAATTGTTTAGTATTCTTCCTTCCCTGAATTACCATATATTTCGACTTCTTTGGAAGACGACAATATGAGGAGAGATCCCTGTCGATTTTCGAAATTTCTGCCGTGGGCTCATTTCATTTTCATTTAAATTTCACGGGCACCTCTTTAATTTGAAATGTTGGGTGCGGAAGAGCATTTGAATTTTGAAATTGTGCGGGAGTGGAGGTGCGGGAGAAAATATGTGGAACACAGGAGAGAGCAACTATATCTTCTACGGTCTTTTTGGAATGAATTGAAGGCAGATCAAGATGTTGTTTTGCAGGTTCTATTGGGCCCTTTCAAGGCTGATCTAGTGTATAAATTCAAACAAACCCTAAGGCTGATCTACGTCCTATGCTACTGTAGTTTTTACTTGACAGTGATTGATAGGAGGCCTCATTGTGCCTTAAGAATATGCAGTGCGCTGAGATAGAGGGGAGGCCAGAGGCTAGTGTAGTTTTCTTCAATAATGGCCCACTGTCTACTAGAGATGATTCAAAACTATCTGTCCTCTATAAAGTAACTGAATGGTTATATAAATATTATTATAGGCAATACAATATGATTAACATTGTTTTCAGAATATAGAGCAAACTTGGATAAACATATTCTCAAAATGGGTCCATCTGAACTCCAATTGACTCTCGGTACTCCAGTAGAAACTTGAGTACCTTAGCTGAAAGATATCTTCTGTGAGTTGTGAGATGCATCTGCTTTATCATGCTTTTTTTTTTTGGATTATGTAATCTGATTAGTGGCCTTTTCTTGTTTGCTGTTATAATGCGATGTATTACTTGTCATTTAACAAAAATCACTTGTGAATTTTTTTTTGATTTGTTCCCAAACTAATATGAAATAGTTTTCCTACGTATGGTTCATCTTCTGTGTTTTTACCACTTTTACAAGGTTCTGAATTGAACGGCATGATCTGTTCTGAATTGGGTAGTATGTGCTATGAACCTAGGCTAATTTTATATCATCTACTTGAAGTGACCTTGATTTTGATTAAAACTGCAGAATAATTATTATCTATATTTTGTATATCTTTTCCTTGTCCAAGGATTCAATAGGAAGGTGGGGGATGTGATCTTTGGCCACCTCCTCAGGGCTAGGTGTTTGGGAGGGGTCTGTCCGACTCACACTGCCACCCCCTTCCCAACATTTGAGTCATGGGTGCATTTGCTGCTGATGCGCAAAACTTGTTGGTTATTTGGGTTGTTCGTGAGGGTGACAACATGTTGTTATGAGAGTTTTTATAAAACTAGTCAGACTGATCCTCCAATTGGGTCATTTTTGGCTGATTAATTCAATGAGCTTGAGCTCAAGGGCTTGGTTGTTTGGGGTTTGAGGTGGTTCTGTCTTGATCATAACCGTAGAATTGTGGTTTTTGTGATCCTGAGCTTTGACATCTAACATCACTGTTACACAGTTTTGCTGTAACTGATCGATTGGTTAATTATCCTATTTCTCACCTGGATGATGACAAAATTCTTCAAATCTTTAGATAGGTGAACCTTAAGGCAAACCCTCTTTTAAGGCCAAGGGTTGAAGAATGTGAATAAAACCTCAATTGGGGCAGAAATTTGCTCTAGGAAATGCCAAAATTGCACAAGAGAAGAAATTCTACCTCCACTGGGCAACAGATTTGGGTGAGTTGCTCATCAGAAGAAATCCTCACACTAGGTGGAGATTATGAAAAGGGTATTATGATAAATCCAATGGGATGTGAAAAGCAATGGCAACAATGTGGCCCTCACTAGAAAATGAAAAAATAAAGCCTTAAGGTTAGTTTTATGGGGTGTTTTTCACAGCAAGTCTTACAGGAACCACACACTGTGCAGCATCTCTGGATTCTGGAACTGTGCATTGTGCAGTGGCCCTGGAACTGTGCTTCCAAAAACTGGAACTGTACTTTGGCTTCAATTTCGCAGTTCACCAAATTTTGGAACCGACATGTGTTGAACCATGCTCCCATCATGCTCCTTTTACTTAAATTTTAACATTACCGTTAATTGTTTCAGGGTGTTTAAGAGTTGTTCCAACCTCATTGGATAAAATAGAATTTCATATCATTTCAAAAAATTCATCCGACTTAACAGTTTTCAGGATTTCAGGATCAATGGGATTGCAGCATTTCATTGGATTTTATCACATATGAGGGTATGTGATTGTGATACAATCAGAGCACCAAGCCTATATGTACCCCAATGTTGGTGTTGATTATTGAATTCCCCTGTCATGGCCTTAGCAAAAATGTTCCCTTTACCCAAACCAAAATCATTGAGCAGTTATGTTAAGCTTTTCTACCATATTTTAAGGCTTGGATTAGGCAGTTTGATCAAAATTAGGTGGTGTTGACTGGTGTCCTTAGAGAATTGAGGTAGAGACCAGGCTAGACAAGAGGAGAAGAATGAAGGATGATACTAGTGATGATGATCTTGATATAAGCGATGGTGGAAGATGCTGCATTAGCTGCTACCCACAGCGACAACATTTGGCAACATGGGTGCTCAGGTGGTAAGCATATAGAGAATTGTTTGGCAACTAGCTCATTTATTATTTGGACCTTTTGTTTCTTCTTTCTTTAAATTGTGTAGCCTATTTTGTAAGTATGTTAACTGTTGGTCATGTTATTGTTGGCAGTTGCTAGATGACCTATTTCATTCATTAAGTTAATGGTCTTGTTTCTATTGTATGACATGTGTTGAAACTTGAACCATGCTCCCATCATGCTCCTTTTACTTAAATTTTTAACATTACTGTTAATTGTTTCAGGGTGTTTGAAATTGTTCCAACTTCATTGGATAAAATGAAATTTCATATCCCATTCAAAATTCATCTGACTTAACAGTTTTCAGGATTTCAGGATCAATGGGATTGCAACATTTCATTGGATTTTATCACATATGAGGGTATGTGATTAGCATTAATCAAAAGAGCACCAAGCCTATATGTACCCCAATGTTGGCGGTGTTGATTGTTGAATTCCCCTGTCTTGGCCTTAACAAAAATGTTCCCTTTACCCAAACCAAAATCATTGAGCAGGTATGTTAAGCTTTTCTACCATATTTTAAGGCTTGGATTAGGCAGTTTTGATCAAAATTAGGTGGTGTTGACTGGTGTCCTTAGAGAATTGAGGTAGAGACAAAGGCTACACAAGAGGAGAAGAATGAAGGATGATACACTAGTGATGATGATCTTGATATAAGTGATGGTGGAAGATGCGTGGCTGTGCTACCCACAGCGACAACATTTGGCAACATGGGTGCTCAGGAGTGGTAAACACTTATGAAGAGGTGTTTGGCAAGTAGCTCATTTTATTGTTTGGACCTTTTGTTCTTCATATTTCCAGTGTCTACACTGTAGATAGCCTATTTTGTAAACATAACTATTTGGTCATGTTATTGTTGGCAGTTGCTAGATGACCTATTTCATTCATTAAGTTAATGGTCTAGTTTCTATTGTATGGCTTCAAAGAATTTGTATGATTGTTTGTAATTGTTAAAATCTAGATTCTAGATGGTTGATGCTCCAAACAAGTAATCATTAATGTTCTATGATGGTTGATGGCCTCTTCTATCTTGATTTATGTACAAATATGGATGTTTTCATATATTCTGCAACTAATTTGGCATTCTGGATGTATATCAATGGAAATGTCCTCAAAAGGACTGTCACTACCATGTAGATTTGTAAACAAACTTTGGGGAGTTGCTTTGTGGTGATAAAAGTGATCTTGCAGCTTCTTTACGGCAACAAAGTTCTTTCTGTGAGATTATCTTAAAGATGAGTTCAGATGAATTGATCTTACCTTGGGCTGAGGCTGAGCCATAAATGGTTGTTAAAGACCTTATGATGGCTGTGGGCCTTTAGGGCCCAAGCATGCCAACTAAGATGAGGCGGGACATGAATTAATGGCCACAAGGACTGTGCTAGACCAGAAATCCATGCATCACAAACTCAAGCATAAAACCTAGCAGAGATTTTGGATATGATTGTTCACATTACCTCGAAGTATCATTGGACAAATATAGGTATTCCGATCTTAGAATGTCAGATGAGTTCCAGATTTCAAATCTTAATGGTCTTTTCTAACCCATATTATGAGTCTGTAGCAGAATACACGACTTAGACTTGAAGTCACGGTATCACCTTTCTGAATGGGTATTGGGAATATTAGTCATCTCATGCTCAGTGTAGCTGCAGTTTGGATAAGTTTGTTTAGGGTAAGCTTCAGAATCAGCTGACTATTGTCTGGCAAAATATTGTGTTGGTAGCATTTTTCAGCCCCACCTAAACTTGCGAATAGTAATCCAATTGCACCCAAGGTGTAACAGTTGGTTAAAGTGGAAACAATTTAAGGTCGATATCTCAGTTGTTGCCCACAACGAATGTAGACAGCAGGCCTTATCATTTCAAGACCAACTGTGTATTGCAAAAGGTTAGACTAGGGCCTTGACTCTTCTACACGCATAAATGTGAGGCAGGCTAGTCAGCAAGTGATGTGGTGGGCCATCTTGGACTTGAGTTGTAATGCCACATGTTATTATCAAGAAATTGTTGTAGAAAAAATTGGATAAGGAGCATGAGTTGTAATGCACATGTTATTATCAAGAAGTTGTAGAAAAATTTGGATAAGGAGTATGAACTGTAATACATGTTATTATCAAGAAGTTGTAGAAAAAATTGGTTAAAGAGTATAATGAATTGTAGAGGGGCACTGCACATCTGTTCCAACTGTACCACATTTTTCAATGCTTTTGGTGGATTTGCCCTTTGTGGTGGAGGCTGAGCTTTAGCGGACACAGGAGATTGGGCTGCTTTGCTCTGTTTTTTATGAAGCGGCTGGGTCTCCTTTGGACTGTGCTGCTTAAAACTTGGAGAAGACTGCATTCGAAGGGCTGGAGGAATTCTCTGTAAAAGTTGTGACTTTGTTGCTGTTAGTGAGATCTGGGCAAGTTCTGTAACAGCTAGAGTTTACAAGTAAATTTGACCTTACCATAACTGTCTTCCTCTTCCTCACGCTCCTTCTTTTCTGCTTTCTCAAAAGCCTGAAGAGTTGTTGCTTTCCCCATTTGAAAATTCCCATAGTCTTCTGCCAATCCATTTCTAGTCCACGATGTGTGAATCTTCTCTTCTTGTTTACGTATGCTGAAAGTCTAGATTTTTAGTTCTCATTAATTCTGCAATATTTTCTCAGGATTGTAGTGGAAGATTGGCTCAGCTGTCAAAATCTCCAGCGTTGACAGTTCATTGGAATAAATTTGTATATGGGCATGATTCGTGATAGTATGCTTGACCAGGCTGATTGGCTGAACGCAGTGTGCTTTCCTAGACTTTGTGATCTGGATGAAACCATCCATGAATTTCCTGCAAAATTCTTGTAATAGAAGCTTGTCAACACTTGGGGAGGAGGAAATGGGTAGATGATGAGTTGCCAAAGCACTAGACACAATATTGCAATCTTTGTGGAAGAAATAAGCATCTTTCCCTCTCATTGCTTGCTGTGTTTTTCTGTGGTTCTATGTGAGTACTCTTTCAACAAGCAATGCATTTTGTTGAAGAAGCTATTTGTTTTGTCTTTGATATCAGTGGCTACTAGAGGTGGACTGGTATGATGTTTTGATCAATTGTACTTTCCCTTGGGCATCTTGGGGTAAGTGTATGAACTACATAAGAAACTAAATGAAATGTGTTGGATTGAGGAATGCTGTTCCTGGTAATGAATTGAATCACTGATTGGTTGTACTTGTCCCCAGTAGATCTTGCTCACTGCTTCAAAACTTGTGCATTTACTCAAACATTATAATGGTACATGGCCTTCATATTGACTTCTCTACAGATTTTACACAGTAACCATACTATCTCTCTGGATGGGGGCTGGAAAATGTCAATACTCTTGATGCGCTGCTACTTTTGTTTTATGTTCAGTCTTCCAGGAGTTGGTCAGTGCATAGGGATGATGTGGTTGCTTGAGCGATTACTTTGATTTGTTGAAGGAGTGGTGAACATGGTATTGATGCTCTGGGGAGTGAAAGTTGCCACTCCCTGTTGGATGAGAACAATTGATGTGTTGACAGATTGTAGTGCTTCATGCACACTAGGATTAACTCACAACATGGAAAAACTTTGTGTTCCTTTGCCTCTCAGCAGGCTGTAAGTCCATGTTTTCTGTCTCCAGGAGGGTTTATGTGGTAAAAACAGTTGGATGTGTCATTCACATCCAGGAGTTGCTGCTTCTTCTGTGTTCTGGCAATGGCAGGGTGGGAAAGGTAGATTGTGGGCACAGGATTTTTGAAAATGAGAATTCAATAAGATAAGATAATTTTATTAATGTCCAACGGATGACCATTAATGTCCAACAGATGTCACATGGTTTAGGTTCGATTAAGTTCGATTTGGATTTTGAATTTTTTGATGAACACATTGAAACATTACATAAATTACAAGTCTAGGGTCGATTACATACAGGCAGTAGGTTACATATAGGCAATAGTCGACAACGACTCGCAAAAAGGGATGCCTGAGCATAATATTAGGGAGGTCATTACGATGGTGGTAGGTTACATATAGGCATTAGTCGACAATGGCTCGCATGTGATGCTACGAGCATAATATTATGGAGGTCGTTATGATGGGATTGGTTGTCTCTGTCTTTTCCCTTCCATATTGATTTTTGAAATGTTTAGAAATGCAACATTTGGTCACTTGGTGAGGGAGTGAGCGAGGCTTGAGGGAAGGTTTACAAGTAGTTGCGTCTTGGTAGAGGCTTGGAAAAGTTTATTCTTTGCAGGTAGTGGGGATTTGAGAGGGATCTGGTGAGGCCCGATCAGAACTTTACTAAAGGGAGGCAATGAGGCTCGATCACTAGCAAAGCTTTCACAAGCAATCTACAAAGAGGCCTAAGTGACTGTCGGAGATGTTCGAGACACAAAATCCTAGTGGAACTTCTTGTTGAACTTAAAATCAACTGATTTTTTTTCTAGGTTTGCCAAATTTCGAACCTAAAGGTTTATGTTCGACAAATCTTTTGACTAAGATTGTTTCTCCATTTCGGTCATAACATGGGGGAGCATCATCTTTGAATAAATAATGGTTTTGGAGACGCCAAGCCAAATTTTTATGGGATCTTATTTGCATTTATTTGGGTAAAGTATTTTGATTTGTTATTTTGATATTTTTTTTCGCCTTAACAAATCTCCAATCTTGTACTCTCATCTAACGTAATTTGTGCTAATATATCAAAGTTACTAATAATGAAGTTCATAGTCCACGATTGTATTTTTACAATTATCTATGTAATTCTAAATTTTTCCCCCATTCATCCACTCTGAAATTTTTTAAAGTTTAGAGAAATGTCATAGAAAATCCACTCTGGACTTGTCGTTTTGAGTACTACCCTTTTGTTAGTGCATATATACCATTTTGTCAAGTTGGAGGAGAACGTCTTCCCTGGATAGTTTATCAGCCAGCTACCTAAAGACTTGACAAAACCGAACAGTGTTATGGCATACTGCTATTTCTTTGACCTATGCTCCAATGTTTTGAATATTTACATTACCCGGGATGATAATGTACGGCATACAATTTACAAGCATTGAGTTACAATAGACTTGAATATCTTGGACAATGTTATTTAAAAATAATTTCAATAAATTTATCTACAACATCAATATTCATTATACAATTGAGAGGCATTAGGAATTTAGAAGTGGTTAATTGACCTATGGTTTTTCAAGTTTGAATGTAAATTTCTTCACACCTTATGGGTATCATGACAAAGGCCAATGCATACGCCTTCAATTCGAACAAATCGAGAACCATGGGGTAGGGATGTTATAACCAAAGAAGCAAAATGGCGATCGGGATTAAATCGGCGAGGAAAAAATCGGAAAAAATCGGGGAAAAAATCGGTAAAAATCGGGAAAAAATCGGCACATACTAAATATTCATTTTTTCGAATTTTTTTAATATCTAAAACACCCACAACATAAAATAATGCTTTGACACATAAATATGAAAATAATAATAATATATAAGACGTGTAATATCATGTCTAGTGCTACATCACACATAATAGTGAATCATGTCACGAATACTAAGTCCTGAGTCTCAACTCAACCTCAAGAAATATCAACAAAAAATATATGTATCTCATATCATGAGGTCGACAATGTTATATACAAAGGAATGCACCAAATAACCTATACTCACGATTTCCTCTACCCCTCTTGCGAGAAAATGTAACAACTTTCCCTACGAACGAAAAGGCTGTTGGGCTAGCAATAGACTGCGGTGTGCTCCGGATCTGAAGCACCGGAGCTAAAGTGGCGGACACGTCCTCTACGGTAGCGAGGGGGTAGGTGGTGTCTCTCTCCTCCTCCTGTTGTTGCTCCTCCTCCTCCTCCTCATGAAACTCATCGTTAGTTCATGGCTACTAGAGCTAGGATCATCCTTGAGAATGCATAAACATCATCTAGCTCAAAGTCTTAGGACTTGGATTGCTCAACCTTATAACATGATAGAAATTGAAAAAGTTTAACATGCCTAACCAATGGTTTTGGTTTGAGTGAAAGGTTCATCTCCTCAACCTTAAATGCGGTAGAAAAAGATTTAACATGCCTAACGAGTTGTTTTCCTTTGAGTGGAAGAATTTACATTCTTGTTAAGGCCACGATGCACAGAGTTCAACAATCAATACCACCAACATCGACAAGTTCAACAATCAATGCCACCAACATCAAGGTTCTTAAAGGACTTCATACTCTTGATCAAATGCCAATCTCATACCCTTACACATAATAGAATCAAATGGAAACAATACGAATTCCCCAAACCATGAAACCACGAAAACCATTAAGTCTGTTTGCATTTTGAGTGAAATCTAAAATTCTAGTTTCTCCATATGAAATCCAATGAGGTCAAAACCACTCTTAAACATCCTAGTCATTTCATCTAGGAGTCACTTTTGCTTTAAGAATTTAACATTACCATTAAGCGCCAGCAACGGGGTGTGTCGGGGAAAATGAGAGGGAAATTTTGCAAAAATGACAAAAAAAAAAATCGATTTTTGAACTTATAGGGTTCTTGTTTGATGGGCCCACGATTTTTACCCAAAAAAATCGCGATTTTTTTGGCGATCGGCGATTTTTTCAAAAAATCGGAAAAAAATCGTAGATAAAATCGTTGAGTTGAAAAAATCGCGATAAAATCGCGATGGTTACCTCTTGACCAAGGTATTCATTTTAAATGGCACATTTTTAAAAAATACACTTGTATTTTGAATTGTATTGCAAAAATTAGGAGGATACAATGCAACCTCTGTATTTTAAAATATGCCATTTAAAATAGTACAACGGAAATGACATCCCTATTTGACAGTCACTCCTCATAGGCTCGAGCACTTGCAAAACACCGGGTATAGATTCATAATAGCCCAATGCTTAATTTTCCTATTATTTCAAAAGTTACTAATGTATGCCAGATCTAAATCAATTTTGTGTTGTTGAAGGTTGATTACATGCGGGAGATAATCCTATGAGGATGTCATACATGGTTGGTTATAGTTCCCTCTATCCAAAACTTATTCATCATAGAGCCTCTTCTGCCCCTCCAAGGCCAATCATCCTCAACCCATTCCACTGCAAGCCGGGCTTCAATCTCATGCCGGTGTGCCCAATCCCAACATCTTGGTGGGAGGCGTAGTGGGAGGCCCCGGACAACCATGGATAAAACTGCGAGTGTGAGAAACAATTATGATCAATCGAACCTTCCTACATTAATGCACCCTTAGTGGGTTCCCTTGCTTATTTGGCCCAATTTACTAACTCTTCGTATCCCTATCTTCTTCTTCTAAACAAGAGAAGGAATTAATAATGCTTGGAGATAAGGGTTATAAACGGCGCAATATCCCTTGCTATTGTTCACATGATTTTGCGGGATCTCCAAAATAAAATCAATGGAATGCGGGATCTCCAAAATAAAATCAATGGAATGGAATTAAATTTGTATCCCTTGCTATTGTTCACATGATTTACGGGATCACCCAAAATAAAATCAATGGAGAGTTTGGAATTAAAGCTTTTCAATCATGACTTTGATCGTTACAGTAATTTTTGCACATTCATTATATGATGCAACCGGTAATCTTACTTGTTGGCAATTTTTTCAAGTTCATTATAATGCAAATTGTTACCGCAATTATTAACGTGATATTGCACGGATAGTACATTAAGTAGTCGTAAACGATTTGGACATATTCATGAGGAATACGTGACATTGCACTAACATTTAATTAAATGGTTGAAGGAGATTCTTGCTTTTGGAACATTTTTACGCCCTTCACATTTAAGATGGTTACGGGAGATTTGTGACATATTCCTCAACAATGTCGCATTTAAGTAGAAATTCATTAAATGGTTGAGGACATTCATGGTTGATAGCTTTGTGGGAGGGTGTGACATCTTTCTCATATGGTGAAATATCTTGATTGATTTTAATTGAATAATTATTATTTTCCTTCAAATCTAATGTTAAATTTTGAAAAGGTAGTTTATCTTTTAACACATTAGTAGGTACATGTCACTCTTGTATTAGAAAAAGCCATTTCTTTCTCCACTTTGCTCATAAATTATGCACATTAATATATTTTGCTAATGTTTCATAAGTTTCATTTGATTTATTCATTCTCTTGAATTAATTTACTTAGACAATTTTGGGTTCTTTCCTTCTTGGTTTAAACTAGCTCCTCCATATACCATTGTTGAATAAGGTATGCGAGAGAAGAGGGTGGAGATAAGCTGTTATTCTGGAGTAGAATGGGTAACCTCACCTCAAAACGAGAACTCTAGCCCAAAAAGACTCAAAAAACATGAAAAAAACGGCGAAAAAAACAAAAAGTGTGTATTGCAGAGGCACACTTGGTTTTTTTGAGGTCAAATATCAACATTTTATAACATTATGCTAAAAACAAAATTGTTTCTTGAAAAAAGAATTGAAAAAACAACGAAAAAAAAAAAAATTGTGTCATATTTTTGACATTTTTTAAAAAATAAGTAACATTTTCAATTTTTAAAATTCAAACATTAAAAAAACCTAAAATTTAAGATAAATAAATAAGTTTAAAAATAAAAACATTTTAAAGCTTAAAATTTAAAAATATATAGAATAAAAAAATAAAAATAAAAACAAAATAAAAATTTTAATTTAAACATTAAAAAAACTAAAAATTTAAGAAAAAAAAAACAAAAAAATTTAAAGATTAAAATTTAAAAATATATAGAAATAAAAAATAAAAATAAAAACAACATAAAAATATTAAATTAAAAAAAGAAAGAAAAAGTAAAAAAAAAAGAAATTATAAAAAATAAAATATAGAAATTAAATTTAAAAAAGAAAAAGAAAATGTTTGGTAAATTAAAAACAAAAAATTAAATTTAAAAGTATATTAAATTAAAAAAAGAAAAAAGAAAAAGAAGAAGAAAAATTATTTAAATTAAATAAAAAAATATAGAAAATTAATAAAAAATAAAAGATGAAAAATAAAAATAAAATAATTAAATTTAAAAAAAAATATATATTAAAAAACAAATAAATTTTAAAAAATAATTAAATTTAAATTATAAAAAATTATATATATATATATATATATATATATATATATATATATATATATATATATGAACTTAAATTAAAAATATATATATTAGATTTTATTAAATTAAAAAAAAAATGTTAATATTAAAATAACAAATTAAAAATTTAAAACAAAAATATTAAATTTTAATAAATAAATGAATAAATAAATAAATTTTGAAATAAAAAATAAATTTTAAATATAAAAGAAAAAAAAGGAAAAATTTCCATTGTTAAAATAAAAAGTTAAAACACTTTAAAAATCAATTAAAAATGTAAAATTGAAAAATACAAATAAAAAAAATATTAAATAAAAAAAAAATTAAAAAACAAATTCATTAAAAAAAAAAAAAATCTAATTTTAAATACACAATTTTAATTGAAATAAAAAAATACAAAAATTTATGTAATTAAAATAATAATAATAATAAAAAATATTAAATTCGGATAAATTAAAAAAAAAATTAAAATTTATTAAATTTTATAAAATTAAATTAAAAATAAACATAATATTTAATAATAAAAAAAATATGAAAAAAACAAAAAAATCAATTAAATTAAAAATAAAAAAAAAATTAATAAAAATTATTAACAAAATTTAGAAAAAAATAAATAAAAAACAAAAAAATAATAAAATAAAAAAATAAATTTAAAATATAAAAATTTAATTTATATTTATATTTATAAATTAAATAAAACCATATAACCATGGATAATTGATATATAAATTAAATTTATTTTAAAATAATTAATATTACATGAATTAATTAAATCTTATATTATAAGAAAAACAAATGAAAAAATATAAATCAAAATTTCTTAGACAACTTCCGATTCCAAGTTCTTTCATTACATTCACAATGTGAAGACTTTCAACAATTTCCCTGCTCAATGCGATCAACATGTCCCATGAGGCGGGTAGTGGCCCATGTTTAACGAATGGGATTCTTGTTGCATGTTTTAATTTTGTTTATTTAGCAATTGTACCCAAGAAGATCCGATTAGGGGAATCGGATCTTCTACTAAACGATAAGCTCTGGCGAGTTCCGAGTTGTAATCTACGAGAACAAAGGTTTACGTTTACCCTTGTTTTGTCGGTGTCTTAGTGTTGAGGTTCGGCTCGGGTTTAGATTAGTCTTTGAGATCGACAACGACCACGGCGATATTATCGTTGCTTCGGCGGCCAGGGCGAGCTTCGTGAAGTGCAACGGCAACGATAACGACAAAGCAACCATTGGCGAAGCTCTTAGAACGACGGGGTTGGTAGCGGCGAGGCATTTTCAGAAGACGACTTCATAGACAAAAATGATTTGAAAGAACGTCCCACGGGCCATCGATGGCCGGAATCGGGGACTCGTCTTCGTACGTATGTTGCAGCCATGTTACCTCCGGCTTGAAATCACATCACATTTCAGGAGCACATGCTTGCACCATCATTCGAAGATTAAAAAAAAAAACTAGAGTCGCCAGACAAAAATTAAAAAAAAAACAAAGAGCGTTTGTTTTCTTATGATTCTCAACCCCGAGGTGCCCCCCGGTACGGAGGGATGGGGGCGCGACCATTGGGAGCTCGTTTGTTCTGTTGGGAGACTCGATGCGGTCGATCAAAATATTCAAAAAATAATTTTTTTTTAATTCAATTTTTTTTATTTTAAATTTAATTTGTTTTAAATTTTCGTTGTTTTTTTGTTTTTTTTTTAAATTTTATATCTTAGATTTTTTTTTTTCAATTAGTGAAATTTATTTATTTAAATTTTAATTTAATTTAATATATTTTTAATTTTTTAGTTTTATTTGGATTTTTCATTTTTAAAATTTATAAATTATTTCACTTATAAAAAAACACTAAATTTATGTATATTTGTTTTTAAAATATTTGCACGTGGTTTTGTTTTACATTTTTTGTTTTTTTTTAATTTAATTTTATTCTTTTCAATTTTAAATTTTTGTTTTTTTGTTTGTTTGTTTGGTTTTTTTTTAGGGTTGTTTTGTTTTTTTGGGTTAATTTTAAAATTTGTATTTTTTTCTTATTATTATTTTTAATTTGATTTTTTTTTTAATAATAACGATCTATTAACAAGGCGGTAATGTTACATCGAGACCGAAGTCGGTGACTACGCATGGAGCGGAAAATTCGGGAAAAACGAGTAGGCTGTCGATACCCACGCGGGGGTGCGAGGCTAGATTTTTCCAAAAGATGCTTTGACCCATAAGAGACAAAAAGGGGCGAGAAAACTTCATAGCTACCGGAAACGCGAAAAAACCCAAAGTTGGGTGACACAAACAAAGAAAAAGACCAAGCAACGAACCGACTGGTCTTCGGAGTCTCCTCCACAATCTTGCACTAGGGTGGCATGCATGTCGGGAGCAAGCTGCGTGAGAAGCGGGGGACCGGAGTTCGGCGAGAGAGCATGTCTTCATGCGGAACAAAATCTCTTAGGGCAAGACGGAGGGCACGTCGGGGATGCGCCCCACTTGCCAGTTGAAATTCGAGAGCGGGTGTCGGGAGCGGCAACATTCTCCACGGGACCGGCCAGCCTGGTGGAGTCCCACGACGAGGCGGCTCTTCAAGAAATTCCACGAGAGGGCCGTGTGTCCAAGGGGGCGATTGAGGGGTCTTGTTGAAGGTGAACCTAGCGGTACCGAGTCGTATGAGGAGGAGGGGCTGGAGGGCGATGCGAATGGGGGCCCCGAGAACATGCGGAAACTCCGAGAGCGCCCCGAGCCTCTTGATTGGGGTAATGGCTCGAACGCTTCTCCAAAAAGGAAGAAAGAGTCGGAAGAAGGGGTGGAAAGATTATGAGAGGGATGGCTCGAGAGCTGCCTCTTCGCCTCGCATACGGTGTCGAATCCTCGGCATAGTGTGTTGGAGCGAGGGTCCGAGCGCGTCAACAAACGTGAAAGCCGACACGGGGTGGCGAGCTCGGATGAGGTTGCGGCGGCGGCGCAATTTCCCGGGAGGATAGGCCTCCCTGCGCAGAACGCAACATACACGAGATAGACTCTCTCCAGGCTATGCACACGACGACTAACGACGCTGACGTTTCGAGGGAAAGCCAAGGCAGAGTGACATTTAACATTCTTGATGGTACCCACCGCCATGGAGACGGGCCTTAACATGCGCCGAGTCCGTCCTTCCCATACCAAACATATCCGTCTTCTTAAGCATCCATGGTGAGAATCATTTGAAGCATGCGGAGGCATGGTTCATTACGGTTGAAAGCGCGCGAGTGCGCGTAGATTCGCAGAGCCCATGGCGTTGGAAGGAGGGGTGTAAATGAGACATCTTAGTTGCGCGGTGTCCATTTAACTCACGTACCAATTGGGCGGGTGTCGGCGGGGGCTTGCCACCCCTCCGTCCCATCCCATTAACTTGCCATTGAAACACGCATGCGGGGAATTTTTTAAATTTTTAATTAATTAATTAATTAATTATTATTTTTTTTTGTAATTTTAATTATTTTTAAATTTTCTTTTTATTTTATTTTATTTTTTAATTATATGGTTTTCTTAATAACTTAGAAAACAAATGTTTTTGATGTTTTTTTAATTTTTTGGTTCGAATTTTTGTTTTTTTCTTTAAATTATGTGTTTTTTTTTCAAAATTTCTCATTTCTTTTTATATAATTTTCGAATATTTTTGTTTTTTGTTTTTTTGTTTTTCTATTTATTTTTTGTTTTTTCTATTTATTTTTACAAGTTAATTATTTATTTTTTTATTTTATTGTTTTTATATATATATTTTGTATACGAAAGTTTTGTGTTTTATTACCAGCATGAAAATTGCCACTCCTAAAAAAAAGGTTATTATTTGCATCAATACGTTCAAAATTAGCATGAAAATCACCGCTTTAAAAAAAAAAAAAAGTTGATGCGCATCAATACGTTCAAAATTAACATGAAAATCACTAACATTTTAAAACAAATATTCATACTTCATAAATAAAAATATTAGAGTGTCAAAAATGTGCACAAAAAAACGAAGGTGATTCTACATCACACTTTTCAAAATCGGGTGCTTTATGCTACGAAAAAAAAAAAGGTACGTGCGGTTACCTATTTCATCGGTAACATTGTTGATAATATTGATTTTGATTGCGGACAATCAAGCTTTCCTACACGGCTACCCCCAAGCAATGGTACAAATTCCCGTCTCTTATCATTTTCTCTGACCATATCACTATGCACAATACATAAATTTAATATAGGAAAGGTTCTAGTGCAATAATGATGCATGATTGTAATATTTTTTGGCATATTTGATTGCATTATTTTGGTGCTACAATCAATGATTGTGTATCATGTATGGTAATGTGTTTGGTCTTGTGATTACAATTTGGGATCTTCGCATTTTAAAGTAAAAACGGTCCGAACATTTTGTGTGTTTGAATTTATGTTTATTTTTGATCCGGTGGAGATGATTGGTGACTTGGGTTCCTTTTAATCGAGGCTTCACCATGTGCTACAGTGATGAACAACTGCGTCTCTTGATGTTTTCTTCCCTTATAGCTTTATGTCACATTATTCATATATACGAAGAAATCATGGTGTAATACTGTCTTGTATTGTTTTTGACATTTTTTGAGTGCTTCATTTGGTGCTACAAACAAGTTTGGATGTGTGTTACTTAGTTTGGCATGACTCATGAATGTTTGAGATATTTTTTTTGGATTGAATACTTTTGATTACGGATTCGATGCTTCTAGATATGGATTATTTTCAAGTATTGAATTTACTTCAACATCCATTTAGAAGCGTAGAACCCTATTGTTTGTTGCTTCATTTGTGTTTAACTCTCTCTTGCAATGTCATTTTTATCTATTGCGAATTCAATGAGATTGATTCTAGTGTAGCTCTAAACATGTACGGGTAGACTTTGGAGATGACAACTTTACCATTGGTAGTTGGGAACATAAAGTGCTGGTTAGTAGAGATGGATAAATGAAGCTATCAGCCAGTATTTTTTAGCTGATTGACCAACGAAGTGAACGTCTTTGAGGAGAGCGCTTGTATTGCTTTGGTAGCAATTATTGTTGGTAGTTACAAAACAACCCCAATTCTATGCCAATAAAATCACAGTTTAACACATTGATAAGTGAAGGATATGCAGGTGGAGGAAGTTGTGGGAACTAGAGGAATATAGAGAGAGGTTCTTTGTTGGGCACTTTGATTTGGAAACAATATTGTAGTCAAACACGTTTTATAAGCGGCATTGAACCTCCACATATTTTTAGAATTGTGGCAAGCTTGTTTTAAGATTATATTGGGATGCGAGGGCTCTGAATTGGTTTTCTTGTAAAGATTGTTTCTTTTAACGTTATTGATTATGCACACAAGTGTCAAGTCTCTTGTGTGATGTTCCGATGATATTTCGGTATTGTTTGTAAAGACTATTTTTTCTGTGAAGAGAAAGTGACATCTAAAGTTAGACAAGAAGGTGGGTTGGAATTGTTGGCTGACTCGAGTCTCGACAATATCATAATAATACAAAACAAAATTAGATGTTAGTAGAATAATATTCTAAAATGTGATATTTACATATTAATACTATTGTGTTGTTAACTAATAGACTTTATTGAACTATAATGTGGGATTCAATAAAATCTTTGTCGATGACACACTATTGAAATAATTATTTAGTCTCATATTCTACTTCAATTTTTGTGATCCTTAATTAGCCAAGGCACCTTCTATTAAGAAAATTTTCCTTTGTGACATATCATGCTTGTAAGTTAATCATAAATTTGTAGATTGGTTTTACTTACTTTTGATGATGGGTAGTTCCAATAAATGGAAATGTTTAGTTGGGTTCGGTGTTTATCCTCTTTATATAGGATTCACCTATGATAATAGTGTTTTATGCCCTATGTAGACATTGTTCCTTCTTGCTTAAATCTTTGAATGGAGAAGGCTTGGTGTCGTTCTTACCGGATGTTCGTTGTAAATCTTTGTAAAAATATAGAATGTTTTAATTGTAATTTTCACTTCGTGATCTATTTACGGCCGAAGTGGTACTTGCGGCTCTTGAGGTGCGGAGGATGAATGTGGAAGTGATGATGATGGTGGTCATCAAAGACCGACACCGAACATCTCCTCGTTTTCTACCTTTTTGGGTGCTTTTTGTTGGAAACCATCTCTTTGTTTCTATCATGCCTTTGTAATTCATACGGTAAGCTAATATTTAATTTAAGCAATGTTTGGTATATAAAGCATATATACTCCTACGATCTAAAGATCATGGATAAATATTCAAAATTTCAAGCGATGAATTTCTTTTAGGAAAAAGGTTTTATAGATGCTTTATTTGAGGCATACTTGTGTGTTAATTCAACATTCGGATTTGCTATAGAATTATTGTCTGTAAAATCTATGTATTTCTAACTATCTCTTTAGGTAAAATTTAGATACATTAAAGTTAACATCTATAGCTTTTAGTTGCACTAATCTATCATAAAACAGTAAAAGACAATATCTTATGTCAAACTCAATGCCATTTACGTAGCGGGATTGCCACATTTGTGCTTTACCCGGATCTCGTTTGTTTTATATGCATTCTATATCATCGGTCAAGGCATGAATGCTTATAATATATTGAGCCCTAGTTTCTAACTATCTCTTTAGTGCTTTGCGAAGTTGAATACAATCTAATTACTTTGCATAAATTACAATGCAGGGTAGAGTAATAACTCGGTATTAAAAGACACCATAAGCATTAATTGCTTCAAAAGAAAGTATTATAAATGCATTTTAATATTACTTGATTTTCCATGCTTATGTGGAACATGGTCGAGAGAAGGAACTTTAACAACGACGGATTTGCATGAAAGCTTTATAAAATTTTCAAACGTGAAAGTTGTGATGCGTTACTAAGTTTCTTCATTATTTTATAGATCATTATACGTCAAGGCGACTTTACTCTTCGGCGCGTACATTCAACATTGTGCACAAGTATGATTTACATGTATCAATCAAAAGTATGATTTTATCTATATTTGATAATGCAAGTTGAATACATCATACAATACATGGGAGTGCTATGGCTATGAAATTTCAATATGAAATAATCTATTGATTTCTACTATTACTATTATATAAGGATGCTCTTTGTGGCCATTTTGTTAGGCATGTGAAGAAGGCTTTGTGGAATTTGTATTTACTATAAGATTATGCATAGGCTGAGTTGCGGACAACTAAGTAGAATTTGGTAGGAAGTTTGGAGTATGTGTAATTCATAATGATCTTGTCTTCTCTTCATTGATGAATTTTTCAATGTGTGAGTTTTGACCTAAGCCATTGCATTATCAATGTGTCAAGGCTAAAAAATCATTATATGTCAACTGCTTATGATCGTTTCTAGGAACATGAATCCTAATTTTTGTAGGTTTAAAATTTATCACAAGTTTTTTCTTTATTGTGGTCGAATTTGTGGAGGTTATCTCAAAATTTATTGAGTACCACGGATCTAAATTTCTTATGAACTTTCAACACTATAACAAACTTTGGTGCAAATTGTTGATCAATTCTCACTTGGTTAGGGTTATAGATGTCGAGTAGAAAATTTTGTGTGCATGCATGAGAGTTGGGTGCAAATGCACGATGTTGTGTAAGTATTGTGATAAATATGAGATAGTGCCGCTTTAGTTTTGAATATTAGTCTGAGTTGACTTGTACCTAATCAACTCGGTCAAGTTGATTGTTGGTTGAACGGTTAATTATTGGTTCAATGGACGAGGAAGATCTTGTAGGCCCAAATACCAAAGGGAAAAATAGAGCCCATCATGGGTTCTCTTTGTAATTCTCCACCAACTGTTACCTTCCGCCTTCCTCAGACTCCTCTCCAACTCAATATCGGTCTTGGTAGCCTTAGTAAAACTACGTTTAACGAGAACTAGAACGCGTTTTCCAAACTGCCTGAGAACTACTTCCCTCGAGTCACCATGTGCCATGCTTGGTCTCGGTGGCTCGCTTCAACTCAACTCTTGGTTCAACTACCATATCTTCATTGGAACCAACACCCCAAACTCCACTAGACAACGATTCACCATTTTGTACTAGTGATTCGCCATGATTTTACAAGATAATATAATCTCGTGAGAGATTCGCCGAACAAATTACATATACATATTATATTATTAATAAAATTGCCTTCCATTTTCTATGTATCATGGGGATTCGCCCATTTATTATACATATAAATTTAGGGGGGGTTCTTAAAATTTTCCATTTTGCTCAGGAAAGTTTCCTAGAGAGCATATCTTGTGTCTTATGTGTGTGTGAACTTATTTTTTTTTTTTCATACTCTACTTTTTGAATAATTTCCATTTGCATGCATGCACTAATTACATTAAAATATACAAATATAGAAATTAAATAAAGTTGTAATAATGTAGAATCTCATATTTTTAATATAATATTATCGGATACATTTGTAACGAACTTTCCAGTGGAATATCCACGATAATTTACGGATCATTTGGTATTAGAGAAGGTTTATTTGGGTATTTTTGTGGAGATTATAGGGATCTAGATCGTAGTCCAAAAAATCGTAAAACCCTAATCATGGCGATGAATGCAAACAAACCTTGTGATCTGCCAAGGGTGAGGTTTCGCGGCTTGAGCAAATAAGTCGTAGATATAAACGCAATGTAAACCTCCTCATGGTGGTCCTAAGAAATAAGCAGGGGATATTTGAAGAAGATGGGGGTTCGAATGCGGAAGGACAAATCGAGAAGGGGGGTCGGGGTCGGGGAAGACCTGAGAGAACCAACTAAAGAAAAGAGCTGGGAAAAGATCAACCCGGTTCGAGGTGTCATGAATCAATCCTTGTTTAAAATTGAAGCAAAAGTCGATATCAAAGCTGGCCCTTACGACAAGATCGATGCTATGAAGCTAAACCCTTTGGTTGCAACAGGCGGAAGTTTATTTCAACGTCCATCGGATCAAGGAAGGGAAAAATATCTCATTGCACGGATGAAATTGGAGGGTCATGCACTCACTTGGTGGGAGATCCACACGGAAACCTTGAAATTTGAAGGAGAACCTCCGGTGACTAAGTGGAGGATTTCAAAACCCTCATTCGTCACAATTTTATCCCATTGGGTACGTGGAAGACCCGATGGATTCGGTAACATTACTTCGGGAAAAATCTAGGCCAAAACGTGCGAGTACACCACAAAATTCAAAATGGCTATAATCTTGTATCTCTCCAAAAGAGCCGGATGTACTCCTCAACTATTAAGGGTGTACGCATTGCCATCTGCGTGAGAGTAAGTGATGTTGTTCGAAGCCAAAATTGGTGGACGAGGCTTGCGTACGGAGCACAATACTTCGAACATATGCACAAGAAAAGAGCACAATCAAGTGGATCGAGACGGTGAAAACATGAAGCTTTTAAGGGGAGGGGAAGAAGAAACACAAAGGGGGAAAAGATAAAAATACGACAACCACAACACACCGGTGCAAAGATCCTTGCAACCACTTGCAACCACTGCAACATTGATGGCCATACAAAGGAGAAGTGTTAAAGTTGCATCCCGAGAGCTAAACCTAAAGAATAAGAAGAAAGATAATAAGAAGAAGGATATCATGGCCATTGATTCGGGCAACCAAGTTGAAAGCAACTCGGATGTGGATGAAGATCGTGTACATAAGTGCGAGAGGTGGATATGAGTAGCCTTCAACAATAGGAAGAAATAAATGACCAAACTCTTCCATATAAAGATACAAGTCAAGAATACAAAGATTGATGCTCTATTTGACTTAGGATCGTAGACGAATCTCATTGCAACATAGCTGGTCGAAGTTGGAGGTGGAAGTCCGCGATCATCGAGCCAATATCCATTAGGATGGGTAAATAAAGATGTAGAGTTCAAGGTAACGAATAATGTAAAATTAGATTTGCTATCGGTGATGATTTTATTAATGAAGTAGATAGATGATGTATGTGGAGTCGTGTTTGGGAGTCCATACATGTACATGTGATGCAATATTCATGAGGAGAGCCAACCAATATCGGCTCGTCAAGAATGAGAAAATCATTCATCATCAACACGCACGAACAAGTCAAAAATTTTGTTGGTAAGTGCCAACCAAGCCGAAGAAATCGATTAGTTCCCGAAGAAGTATGTTTTATTGTTTTTAAGAGAAAGTCGGTTTGAAGAGGAGTCAATAAGAGTCAATGCATCCCTGGAGGGGTGTACTAGGAAGCGAAACAACGGTTGGAGGTTATTACGAGGGCATACGGACGTGTTCAGGAAGCAAGGGTTACCACCTAAGGGAGAAGTGGAGCATGAGATCCAACTATAGTAAGACTCCCAATTACCAAACATTGGGATGTACATGTGGTGCATTTATAGAAGCGAGGCGAAGAAGAATTGCAACAATGTTGTTGGAACAAGCATTAGGGAAATTTTGAGTCTAAAATGGGCCTCTAAAGGAAAATGTCTGATCAAAATTCACTTTATAAGAACCCAGTCACATTTTGGGGATGACATCATCAGTAATGGTTGAGGTGGCATTGCTTGAGTTAAAGGTACTTGATACATTTTCAATGGTGGATAAAAACTCATGGTTAACCATGGTAGTGCTCTTAGTACTTTTAAAGTCATAAAGTAAAGTACTCATAATAAATGTCATTTCACACTTTTTGAATAAAATATTATTATTGTCATTTCATATTTTTGAAAGAAACAATGCATATATATAACATATGTATAAGTACTTTTAAAGTCATAAAGTAAAGTACTTATAATATATTAATTATGTTATTATATAATTTAAATAATATAAATTTTAATTAATAATATATATAATTTAAAATTTATGAATTTATATTTATATTTTATTTTAAGTTATTTTAAGTACGAAAGGACAAATGCATTAGTTGTGCATTGATAATGATTTTTTTCTTGAAAATCTCATTTTTTTTATTTATAGTCACATCAATACAATTTTTTTATTATTTTTATTTTGGTACAACTTTTGAATTGAATTTAACCATGGTTACATGGATTTTGGTGCAAAAAGTGAATTGCAAATTCATAAATATTATTTTATTGGTTTAGCTATTATTTTATTATTTCTTTAGGAGGCCCATTTTAGACCTCAAAATTCCCCTAATGGTGTCATTTGATACATCACCATGTGGGTCACCCATCATCATTGTGTTGAAGAAGAATGGTACTTGGTAGACATGTATAGATTACATGGCATTGAACAACACCACGCTCAAGAACGGATACCCCACACCTAGGATAGATGATCTATTAGATCGGTTGCGGCAATCAAAATACTTGATAAGCTAGACTGAAGTATGGATATCTTACAAGGTTAGAGTCGAAGAAGAAGATACATGGAAGACCACCTTCAAAACTAGGCAAGGTTTATGAGTGGCTAGTCATGCCATTTGGCCTATGTAATGCACCGGCTACATTTGTAAGTTAATGAATGATGTATTGCGCCCTTTTATAGATTCATTTGTTATTGTCTATTTGGATGATATAATGGTATATAGTGCTACTTGGGAGGAGCCTGATTTACATTGATGCGGAGTTACGGAGACATTGAAGAAGCACCAACTGTAGAAATCTCGAAAGTGTGATTTTGCGTAACGGAGTCCTTGGTGTATTTGGGGTATGTGATTGGTAGTAGGAGGAGAGTTGAAGATAGATCCTTCCAAGATGGAGGCCATCATGAAATGGCCGATGCTTACTAATGTTTCGAGGTCGGGAGTTTCAATGGGGCACCTGATACACGAGGAAATTCATAGCCTCGTTTTTAGCGGTAACGGCTCTGGCTCCATGCCATAATAGCAAGTGGCGAAGTTTCCAATGGGAAAAGGTCGGGGAAGGCTTCTAGGACCTAAAGAATGAATCGATCAAGCACCAATTCGCGTACCAAACTTGTAGCGGCCCTTTGAAGTGGAGACGGATGTAAGTGGGTATCTTTATGGGAGGCTATCTTGATGCGAGAGAGGAAGGCCGTTGCTACAATTACGAAGTATTTCATGGGGGAAATTATTAACTACCCTACCTATGACAAGGAGCTCTATGCCATGGTGCGAGCTATGAAGAAGTGGAAGCACTATACGATGGGAAAGGAGACAATAATAGACACGGATGTGGCCCAGATTTACGGTGCTTATATGCCCATAGTAGGCTACGATAGACCATACATTACAAGTGGATGCGGTTTTACAACAATATCATTTGGTGATCAAGTATAAGAAGGAAATCACAAAGCAAAGTTGGCCGAAATTCTTTGAGCCACCCACATCAAATATTACAACTTTGGGGACTCTTATGCACATGGAGCTATTCACCCATGAGGGAAGGCATATTTGGGGATGAGGACTTCAAGGAGGTGTAATAGCAGTTGTAGAGTCAAAGTCATGTGCACGATGACGTAATATCGTTGACAACCATCTCAGACGGGTTACTCTACGGGTTGTATAAGCTATGCGTTTCTAAAGGTGAACGATTTAAGTTGATCAAAGAGGGCTACTCAGTGCCCGAGGGCACTTTGGTGTAGGGAAGACCGTGGCTAACTTGCAAAGATATGTGACCCAAGATGCGAAAAGAAGGTAGCTAGTTTCATAAGGATGCATGCTTTGTTGTACCAGCAAGCCTAACAGAGAAACATGGTCTATATCATCCCTTACCTATACCTACTCGTCGTTGGGAAAGCATTTCCATGGAATTTGTGGGAGGTTTACCGAAAACCGAAGGACATCAATATCCGTTCGTGGTAGTTGAAAAGTTCAACAAGATGTGTGTTCTAATGCCCTATAAAAATACCATCAACGAGCGAAGACAAACTTGTTCTTTGTACGGAGTCTAAGTGCACTTTGGGATACCAAGGAGCATTGCTTCGGAGACGAGGGATACGAAGATTTCTCGGTGCATTACTTGGACTACATTATGGGAAGGAAGATGAACAAAAAGTTGAAGAGATCTACAACATACCATCCACGAGGCAGATGTGAAGACAAAAATTAGTCAACAAGACTTTGACGCAACTTAGAGGATACAACCAACATTCGAAGACTTGGGATGAAAATTTGGTATATATACAACATTCTTACAACGGATCAATCCACACTTCTACGGAAAGTCATTTGAAAATTATTTTGGATATTTTCCACCTTCACCATTGGACATTGCATATGGGCAACAGGAGGAGTGAGGGAAGATCTTACGGGAGATGCTTTGAGGGCTGAAAAATTTATAGAAGATCGGTGATCCATATACGGGTACAAGAAACAGAGTTGCGAAGTTGCGGGGGGAGAAGTATAAGGCCAAGCACAATCAACACAAAACAAATAAATCGGTCGAGGTGGGAGACAAAATATGGCTATAGTTGAAGGAGGAGAGGATGCGGGGCACATTGAAAGAATCAAGGTTCTCGAGATATTGTCCCTTTGAGATGCGGAAAAGGTGGGTGATAATGCCTATCGACTCAATTTACCACCATGTTTGAGCATTTATTTAGTTGTGAATGTAGAGAATTTGAAACTCTATGAACCTTCCATGCTAGATCAGGAAGAGGGACAAGTCCTACCTTCGCGGATGATTTGGCACTAGACGCTCGGGCAAAGTTGAAATAAGATACAATTTTTGCGAAGAGGTCCAAACTACAAGACGGGGAGCAACATGACCTTTGGCGAGGTTGGGTTGAAGGGACAACTTCCGAGAGCGAAGCTAAATGGTACACCGAGAGAGAAGGTAGAGGAAACATTTCCTCACCTCATTGAGTAAAATCTTTTGGGGACCAAAATCCTCCAAAATGGGGAGATGTGATCCGGATTGGATCATTATATTATTTTCATCCATATCAATGCATTTGGAGTGGAAAAAGTGGAGGGGTAGCTCACGGGATGGAGTTTCTCTTGCAGGCGGGACCTAGTTTGGCGAAATAGAGGTCTAAAATCTTTCGAAGTGTTTTGAGGAGTGTTTTGAGGCATCAAATGACGTTTTCTAGGGGTAAAATTTTCCGCTTTAGAACAACACCTTTTCATGCTATTCTACACACATAGATATTTCCAATGACAGTAGCGTACGATCAAAGTCACGTATGCAAAAGTTATGCCACCCCTAAATTGACCTTCACGTTTTTTAAACCTATAGTTCGAGAGGATCTTTGCGTTAGCCCCCATTATTCATGGAAAAGGGGCTAGACACATGTTTTTCATGTAAAATAATCTAGAAGAGTCTATATTGTAACTTTAGTTAAGGAGTTGATGTAGTCAAAATTAATCACTAGTAGGCTATCATACTGTGTTATAACTAGACCACTAGAAAGAAGAGGCTTCCATTCTTTCGAGAGCATTTTGTTCCATAATCGAGTAAAGATAGCCAAGGGGGATAGGAAGTAGAGCATACGAGAGGATCTATGCCTTTGTGGCATCCCATGGGCCATCGAATTTACTTTTTTGTACACAGCCACATTTGCCTAGGATAAGAAAGAGAGCGAAGCGACCTCATCTTCTAGTTGAGTTTTTTCTCCAGAAAGGGTTTCCCAAAGAGCATATATTGTATCTTATGTGTGTGTGAGATTATTTTTCATTCTCTAATTTTCTGAATAGTTCCATTTCCATGCATGCACTAATTACATTAAAATCTACAAATTTAGAAATTAAATAAAACTATAATAATGTAGAATCTCATATTTTTAATATAATATTATCAAATACCAATGTCAGGTGGGATATCCATGGAAATTTGCGGGTCATTTTGTATCGAGCAGGTTTCTTTGGGTATTTTTGTGGAGATTGCGAGGGATCTATATCAGCGGGGCCAAACATTGTAAAACCCTAATCATGGCGGCGATACGTAAATGAACCTTGCGATCATACGGGTGAGGTTCTCGCGGCTTGAAAGCAAGTCGTGGATATAAACCACAATGTAAACCTCCTCATGGTAGCCCTAAGAGACAAGATGGGGATATTTGGAGAAGATGGGGGTTTGAATGCAAGGGAAAATCGAGAAGGGGATCGGGAGATCGGGAAGACACGGAAAACCAACGAAGAAGAACCCATAAAAGATCAGCCAGTTCATGTTTAGGTAGAATAAATCCATGTTTAAATGTAAGAAAAGTCGATATCAAGTCGTACCACGGTGAGATCGACGATCTGAATCTAAACCACTAGTTGCAACAAGCTGAAGTTTATTTCAACATCCATCAAATTGAGGAAGGGAAAAATATATCATTCACGCGGATGAAATTGGAGTGTCGTACCTTACGGCTTGGTGGGAGAGCCACACAAAAACCACGAGTTTGGAGGGAGAAAATCTAGTGACTAAGTGGGAGGATTTCAAAACCCTCATTAATTCACAATTTTATCCCTTTAGGTATGTGGATGACTAGTGGATCGGTGGCATTACTTAGGGCAAAAGTCGGGCCAAAGCATACGGATACACCAAAAAGGTCGGAGTGATGGCTATAATGTTGGTGTCTCTCCAAAGAACCCGGATGTACTCCTCAAGTATTTGGGGGGTATGCATTGCCATCTGCGTGAGCAAGTGATGATGTTCAAGCCCAAATTGGTGGACGTGGCTTGTATACAGACAAAATACTTGGACAACATAGGCTGAAAAAGTGCAATCAAGTGGATCAAAGCGATAGCAACAAGAAGCTTCTAAGGAGGGGAAAAAGAGCGAAAAGGAAATGATAAAAAGATGATAGGAATGACACATAAGTGCAAGATCCACAACAACCCTTTGAAACCATTGCAACATTGATGGCCATATAGAGGAGAAGTGATGGAAGTTGCATCGAGCTAAACCGAAGAACAAGAACAAAGATAATAAGAAGAAGGAATCTCATGGCCATTGATTTGAGCAACCAAGTTAAAAGAAGCTCGGATGTGGATGAAATTTATCTGTACATTAGTGCAAAAGGAGGTGAACACGAGTAGCCTTGACAACATGAAGATAAATAAATGACCAAATTATTTCATATAAAGATACGGAGTCAAGAAGACAAAGATTGATGCTCTATTTGGTGAGGATCCACGGACAAATCTCATTGCGACAATGCTAGTCAAGGAAGTTGGGGCTAGAATTTCGTGATCATCCAAACCCATATCCATTAGGATGGGTAAATAAGGATGCGAGTTGAAGGTAACAAAACAATGTAAAATTATATTTTCTACTCCAGTACTAATTTTATTGATGAAGTAGATCTAGATGTGGTTCCCCTTGATGTATGTGTGGAGGTCATGTTTGGATTCCATACATGTACATGCGTGTTAAGGTCCCTATATTACTAGTGTAGTCCCTTATTGTTGTTAGTGTGGCCCCCTTATTGTTATTATTGTGCCCCATAAAACCCCACTATTGTTATTGTTGTGCCCTTACATTGTTACGTCGGCTAGAATTATATTGTGACCCCATGGACTCCTATATATAAAAAGTAGGGTTTTTTCATTTTAGGCTTTCCAAGAATTGTTCATTTGTAATGTAAGGAGGTTTCCCTTGAAGTGGATTAATTTCTAAGGCGTTGATCTCTCTTTTCTTCTATATTTGTTGGTTTCATAATATTTGATATGGAAGCTTTGGATTCTAGGGTTTATTTGCTTCAAAACGGTCATCGTGGAATTTTCACTATAATTTTTTTCTACGAAGGTTCATAAGCTAAAAAAAAACCCATTTGAAGAGATCTTGATAAATGTCGTGTAAAAATTTCAGATCTTGGTTCACAATATTTTTGGAGATATGATTTGTGGAAGTTAGGGTTTTTGTAGGCTCTCGAATTTCATCTCAAAGAGGTGACCTTGGGAAAATCGTCATAAATCTCTCTGCGAGAACATCGGATGGAATTACAGCAAAAAGTGGCCAAAAGGACATGGAACGGATTCACGTATTGATTTCAGTGTGAAGGAGGAAACAATGACACATGACAAGCCGTACAAGTTCTCTCCTCTTTTGAACTAGTCCATAATTAGGTCATTGCGGGATATTAGGCATAACTTTGCCTTGAAGAATCCAAATCGAGGTCGGACCTATGGCATTGGAGAGAAGATTCATAGGGCTACTAAAGGCGGCTATAAAATCTCGGGGATCTGAAATTTCATAGATACATCAGTTTCAATATCAAGCTCCTCATGAAAAAGTGTGTATTTGTTTTTCAAATTGCACAAGTCTTGTTTTGAAAAATCGGTTGAAGTGATTCCAAGGGCATATTGAACCATAGATATCGGTATTGGGTTCTAAAATTGCCCCTAAAAATAATTCAACATCCATTAAGCCCTCAAAAGGCTCTACTATGTATCATGAAGAGGAATAAGTGCTTATGATAGATCAAAATTACAAGACTAGGTGCACCAAATTTCGCTCTTGCAAAGAGCAATAAAAAATGAAATGGAAGTTTTGAAGAAAGGCGTGGAAGCTAAGATGGATGGTTTGAAAAAAGGCTTGGAAGCTAATATGTATGGTTGAAGAAAGGCGTGGAAGCTAAGATGGATGGTTGAAGAATGACATGGAAGCTAAGATGAATGACATGGAAGGCTAAGATAGATGAAAAAATGAAAGACGACATGGAAGACATGAAGAATGATCTAAAAGACATGGAAGGTTTGACAAAATTGATACAAGAAATGATTCCTAATGGCGAAAAGGTAGTACGAAGATATGATGAGAACAAAATAAATGTTAATCGTGATTCCATAAACTCTAATGTTGGATTGAAGACCCACCATATTCCAAAGATCGATATGAGGAAGTTCGATGGCAAAAGGATCACGTAACATGGATACTAAAGATGGAGCAAATATTTTGATCTCCATAATGTGAAAAACAGACAAAGGGTACATTGCAACTTTACATTTAGTACAAAATACATTTGTATGATATCGATGGCTTTCTCGTAAAAAATTGTCGCGAGTCGATTTTGCGGAGGAAATGATAGCACATTATGAGGATACAAAGAGAAACACTTCTTTAGCCAATTCAGATAAATCTCAAACAAAAGGGTTCAATGGTGGAGCACATTGAGGACTTCAAAAATTGAATATAAGGGTAACTAATATTCCAGAGGAACACATGATTGATGTCTTCATGGGACTTTAAAGGATAACATGCTATGAGGTTTGCCTTCTAGAACTTGATTCATTGGAGAAGGCATTCGGGTTGGAAAAGAAAAATTGAAAGTAAAATTATGGAGACAAGGAATCCTACCACTCACATCTATAAATATGGAAGTGTTTCTACTCCTATACTTCCAAAACCTACAAGGTTGACACCAAAAAAATTGGAGAGAAAAGAGCAAAGACACTCTGAGTTGTGATAGAAAATACTAAAAAGTCATAAGTGTCTTTTAGAGAAAATTATTTTACATAGATTGTGAAGAGGAGAAGAAAATGAACAAAGAAAATTCCAAGAGAGGTATACACAGGAACAAGCCCCGGAAGAAAGAAGAAATGAGTCCCACCATATCTGTGTGCATCGGCAAAATTACCACTCCTCAAACTCAAGAAGATAGAAGAAGGAAATATCAAGAAGAAAAATGTAATAGTGTTGTTAAATACTTTTTGGAACAAATACTATCTTCATAAGAGCAACAAAAATGGGTCACAAAGATGTTGGGTTATGACTTTGAAATCATCTACAAAAAAGGGAAGCTAAATGTTGTTGCAGATGCACTCTCAAGAAATGATGAGGAGGTGGAAGCATTTCTTTGTGCCATTTCTATTATCCAACTAGATTGGTTAACCGAAGCAAGGGAGGAATGAAAGGATGAAGAAGAAGTGTGGCCACTCATTTAAAAGATGCAGGAAGATCCCAGTACATCTGATACATTTATTTGGAAAAATGATTCCTTATGGTACAAAGATTGCTTATATCTTTGTAAGAATTCCCAACTAAAACAAAATATTTTTTTGGAATTTCACACCTCTCTCGTAGGAGGACACTCAAGATTTTAAAAAACTTACCACAGGGTGATGAAATAATTTTTTTGGGATAACCTTAAATCTGATATTCAAATTTTTTTTGCAGAATGTTTGGTTTTCCAACAAGATAAAGTTGAGACAATTAAGACCCCGGGTCTGCTACAACCTTTACCCATTCGAAGTCAACGTTGGGAGGAGGTTTCAATGGATTTTATCACAGGTTTACCTAAGTCCGAAGGAAAGAGTGTCATCATGGTGGTAGTTGATAGACTTACCAAGTATGCACACTTTTGTGCATTATCTCATCCATTTAAAGCAAGTACAATTGCTATTGAATTTATGGAAACAATCCAAAAGCTACATGGAAACCCAACGATTATTGTAAGTGACAGAGATCCCATTTTCACTAGAAATTTTTGGACGGAATTATTTTCTTGTTTGGGTATTCAACTAGCCCATGGCTCATCTTATAATCCTCAATCCAATGGGAAAATTGAGATAGTCAACAAATGTTTGGAAGGATATCTTCGTTGTTTTGTATCTAATAAACAAACACAATGGGTCAAGTGGTTACCTCTGGCTGAATGGTGGTATAACACTTCCTTCCATACTGCAGCAAAAACGACCCCATTTATGGAACTTTGTGGATATCATCCACCATCCATTACAAAATATTTAAGAGAAAATTCTAAGGTTCGAGTAGTGGAAGATCACATCGAGCATCAACAACAAGTTCTCCAACTCTTAAAGGATAACCTAAATTTGGCACAAAATCGAATGAAACAACAAGCAAATCAACATCGTAGCGAGAGAAGTTTTGATGTAGAAGACTGGGCATTTTTACGGCTACAACCATACAAACAAATGTCCCTCAAGCAAGCTAAGAAGGATAATAAATTATCGCCAAAGTACTATGGTCCTTACAAGGTGTTGCAAAAGATTAGTACTACGACATACAAATTGGAGCTTCTTGCTTCTTCTCGAGTGCACCCAATTTTCCATGTTTCATTCTTAAAGAAGGTTATAGGTGACAAACTTTTAGTTCAAACAATATTGCCATAACTTGATGAGGAAGGAAAAATCATATTGGAACCTGAAGCAGTCACGGAAACAAGAACTTGACAGCTACGAAATCGATCAATTTCAGAGTATCTCATAAAGTGGAAGAAATTACCTACTGAAGATTCCACATGGAAGGACGATAATTTTATACAGAAGCATATTGTTATTATTGTGCCCCATAAAACACCACTATTATTATTGTTGTGCCCTTACAATATTATTGTTAGGTCGGCTAGGATTATATTGTGACCCCATGGACTCCTATATATAGAAAGGGGGTTTTTTCTTTTGAAACATCCAAGAATTGTTTATTTATGTAATGTAAAGGAGGTTTCCCCCTCGAAGTGGCTGATTTATAAGGCGTTGATCTCTCTTTTCTTCTATCTTTGGAGCTGGTTTCATAACAATGTGTGATGAAATATTCACGAGGAGAGACAACCAATATTGACTCGTCAATGGTGAAAAATTATTCATTCACCATCCCCGAGCAAGCATTTCAATGATATTATAGTAGTATGAAAAATCAAATTTGGTGGTAAAGGCCCTTTGTTCTAGGCATATATACACACAGTCCTATTTTGAAGGCTATAAGAAGTGACATCAGTCACCATAATACCACGGTCTAAGAATAAGTATATTAAAATAACTCAATCATAGGAACTGAGATTTCTCACATTATTTATGTGCATAAAGGAGACAGAGAGTGAAGACTCATTAGGCCTATCCTCTAGCTACAATCACCTTAGAAGACAAGAATCTGCAGTATAAGTTCTATGCATAGTTTAAATGTCAAGATTGGAATATATGTATACATAGCTCAAGCCTATACAAGTCAATGAGCCAACCTATATTGAAAGAAGCAAAGCCACAAGTGTCTCTCTTAAAGATCTCTACAAAGAAGTTGAAGAAAAGCAACACATAAAGAAATCTTGATGAATGCAACCGATATGTTGGGACATGTACACCACGTAACCGAACAAGAAGGATGTATATAGTTACAAATCTTGACATGATATTAAAAAAAGTCACTATACCCATTGAAGACAATTTTTCTGATCATGACATGCAGGAGCAGGCCTAATAACAGTCTCCATGATCATAAAGGATAAAGGTACAAATTTCTAAGGTATTTATAAGTTTTTTTATTAAAAATCTAACAATAGATGTTGAGTTGATTATTTGATTTCAGCGTTCGTAGTTGTAAATTATACATGTCAAACCCTACCTACATTGGCCTCTAGGGTTTGTGTGCTATCTAGGGTATATGTCAACTATGATCGAATGAAAATAATAAGTTTAAGTACCTAGATTTAGCATTTGTTAACCTAGGATTCCGTATTCTATTGATTGTTAGAAACCATAGATTGACATTTGACATTTTTAGTGTCGTATAGTTTGCTTGCTTGTACTTCTTATTAAGTGTTGCGGGCATAAAGATTGAGAAATAACACTTCAAAAGAAACCCGATAAAGTTTGTAGAAGGAGCAACTTCAGGTATGCCTATAACTATAATATTTGCAAAAACTTCTTTATTAAAATTATTTTAAAAATTTCCTTGTGTTACTAACTATCTTGTGTTTAGGGTTTTTAATCGTAAAAGATTCTTGTTAGGAAGATAAATCACTAGATTTAATCTACCTCTATCATATCTCTTATCATTTGTTCACTTTTTGTTGAAACCCAAACTTTTAGGGTTCACTATAAAACCCTAACTTCATGATGCTTAGGGTATGTTGTCAATAATTTTGAATCCCCCGGTTACTTAGGGTTTGAAAGTCTAACGATATTTAGGGTTTTGGTAATGCTTTGGTAAAACCCCAATCTTTTAGGGTTTGTCATAAAACCCTAAACATTTAGGGTTTGGTGAATTAAGGGTTTATTAAGGCCCTAATAATGAAACCCTAGGTGTATGTGCTTCTACATAATTGAAACCCTAGTCAAAATTGTTGGGGTTTGATGTTTGTATAGAAATTAACGAAACCCTAGATATAAATTTTCTAGTTTATTAATGAGTTCTAAGGTTTGTGACAAACCTCATAAATTCTGTTATGAAATTCTAAGTGCACATTGTTGAAATCCTAGATGTACAATATGTTTGTATTACCAACTTGATTTTGTGTCCTTAAGTCTTAGTGATTAATCCTAAGACTTGTAGCAAAACCCTAGTAGGTGTTGAGTCTAGTTTCTAGGACTTGAAATAGTGAAACCCTAGATATACAATGCCTTCGCTATTAAGTTATTGATATATGAGATTTGAATCTAAGGATTATGTCAAAAACCCTAGCAGGAGATCTCGAGTTGGATGAGAAAGATGAAATTTATTATTCAAGTTTGAGCTATGGAAGTTTGATATGATGATATGCTAACTATGAATTGATCTCATATTTGTATTTAGTTATACTTGTTGCAAGATATGCATGTACACAATATTCAAGATGTTGAAGATGTTAACCCGCCTTGAATATGAATTAATGATGAGCATGATGGAAAGAAGTATTTGATAATGTTTTTATAGTTGAAAGAAATTGTTGAGTTGAGGGGGTTTTTGGATTTTCTCCACGAGTTCATAAAAATTCTCATGAGAAAGTTGCGAATAATATTTAATTTGTAATGATTTCAACTTGATATATGAGCAACATCAAGATAATTGAAGACCCCTAAGGTTCGTATTAACTTGCATATTGAAAATGTATGACTAATTAGGGTTGTGTTTGTGCAAGATATCTCCATGAAAAGAAAGAATTTTGGAAGCATGCTTGACTGATGGATATATATATATATATATATATATATATATATATATATATATATATATATATAGTTTATAAGGAGAGATGTAAGCATATGGGGTTGAGTGCCCGATGCTTGGGAGGAAATCTGGCTGACCCATGTGTTGATGTCTAGATAAGTAGGGAGGGTGGTGTTGGTCATGCAACTCTGACCTTGGATACACACCTAGATCCCTGGGTTGGTGTTAGAGTGGAAGCCAGATGGTACCTAGATTGGCTGAAGCTTGGTCCAACACACCTTAGTCCCACCTAGTTAGATACCTTGGTAAAGTATCTAATTTGAAAGCATTGCAATGTGGTATGACTCTTTATCTTTGTAGATAATTTCATTTTCAGTTCATCCGTGTACCTATATGTAAAAATTATGAATACCTCCCTAGTTAAGGGGGAGTGTTGAAGAATGTAACTAGTGTCAGTCTTCATAATTTTCATAAGTAATAAAAGAAAATTATTTATAAAAATAAATTTTTATTGACTTATTAAAGCATGGGTTTAATGCTTGGGTCAATGGTCAACAGGTCAAGCCTACATTGTAGGCTTCTAGGATTTTTGTTGAGTCAAAGTCAAAGTCATTTTTGTAAGAGACCCTTCTTGGGATCCTTATGGTCAAGAAAGGAAACATGTTTTTGTGTCTAAATATATCCTTCACCAAATTAGTTCCTTCTCCCAAAAGGATTGCCATTCATCCTTCAACACTGGCCTCCAAACATAAGATAATTAAGTCGACCTGCATTACAATCCTATAAGTCGACTTCAAGTCAATTGTTCATGTCGGCTCAAAATGAGAGTGACCAACAAGTATAAATAACCTATTATTTCACCATTTGAAGAAGAAAAGACAAGCATTCAATATAAAGCAAGAGGAACTATTACAAGAATCCAGAATTGAAGAGGAAGCCAATAATCTTAGCTACATAATATTATTATAGAGAGGAAGACGATAATTTTAGTTTCAAAAACAATTACAGGGAGGTCGAAGTTCCTTGTTGCAAAGATGATTACAGGAGGAGCCAAGAATACTTGTAGCAAAGGATATTTGACAAAAGAAAGGCCAAGATTTCTGAAGCAGGATGGCAGAGACTATTGCATAAGGAACTAATTTTGTGGTTGGAGTAAGTCTATTTCTTTAGTCAAAGGGTCAAGTGTGTCTGAACATGATTTAATCTACTAGAGAAAGAGTTGATTGGGTTTTCCCCTTCATAGAGGTTTTCCCTTGGCCTTTCACCTACATCTTGTGTCCTTGTTGTGATCTTCATTTTTTGGCATCTATCTTGATGAACATAATAAATCAAGAAGAAGAACTAATAAAAGAGGAAATATCACAAGAAAATGTCAAAGTTAAGAGAAATCAACTGGAAGAATTTAACTCACCCAATGCCCTAGATTCCTCAATACATGCCATAATTAATTGTGCCCTTTTGATATCTCATTTATGTTTCATATATTTTTGAATAATTTTCCATGGGTTTAACCATGCTTCGACTCAAATTATTCAATACAAAATCAAAACTAGGCTTGATTTTCACAAGACACACAAGGGAACCAATCACTTGCTATACAAATATGGACCTAACAAATTGGGATTTAAATCAACAAATAACTTCAATTTTGGCATCATAAGAGTGGCCAAGGGTTTGCAGTCTAGCTTTTTGAAATATATTTAGGATATCCATTATGTACTTCTCTTGTCTAATGAAGATTCACCTACACCCTACCAAACCACTAGACCCAAAAAGTAATGCATAAGGTCAATGCCTTTCATGACACAATTTCTTACTAACTTCTTGCACCATGTAATGAGCTTCTTTGAACGACTTGTGAGAATCATATCATCTACTTATAGGACCAAAAAAAACAAATCAAATTAACCATATAAATAATAAAGACATAGATTTACTATAGGTTTACAAAATCCCAATTCTAGGAAGTACTCATAGATCCTTGAGTACTATCCACGTGGTCATTTATTCAACTCATGAACGACCTTCTTCAATCTATACACATGGGAGTCTCATCCATGTACCTCAAAGATTCTCTATTGATTAATGTATACTTTTTCTTCAACTAAACCATTTTAAAAATCTATGTTTACATCCATTTGGTATAAGGGCCAGTAAGTAACTGATGCAATAGACATGATTACTCTAATATAATTATTCCTCGCAATGGGAGGAATAGTTTTCTCATAGTCAACTCCCTCTTTGTAGAGATTATTTTGACTACAAATCAAGTTTTGTACTTCATTTTGTCTCCATTTATTGTGTGCTTAATCTTGAACAACCATTTGGAATCCATTATAGATTTCTCCACTTATCTTGGCACAAAAAACATGAAAAATGTTAGGTCCCTATAATATTAGTGTAGCCCCCATATTTTTATTGTTGTGTCCATGTAACCCCCATATTGTTATTGTTGTGCCCCATAGAAGCCCACTATTGTTATTGTTGTTTCCTTACATTATTATTGTTATGTAGGCCTTGATTATATTGTGACTCTTTAGACTCCTATATATAATAATGAGGTATTTCCATTTGTATCATCCAAGAATTGTTCATTTATGTAATGTAAAAGGAGGTTTTCCCCTCGAAGAGGCTTATTTTCATGTCATAGATCTATTTTTCTTCTGTTTTGTGAGCTGGTTACAAAACATTTGGTATAATAGCTTTGGATCCTAGGGTTTTTCTACTTCAAACAAGTCATCTTGGTATTTTCGCCATAAATTTTTATTTTATTTTATTCTATGAGGCTTTAAGAGCTGAAATATTGGTGAACTTCGTGTAAATTTTATATATATTAGTGTTGGAAAGTGTAACTAGGTCCGATCTTCATATTGACTATGAAATTATGTATTTAGAAAGAAGACAAAGATAATAATATATATTTTTAGTATGCTTGCTTCATGGGTTCCATGAGCAAGGATTTATTCTAGGTCAAAGGACATCTTCTTGATGTCCTTTAGGAATTTGTCTTCTGGTTATAAATGTATTAAAATTTTATGTTTATGATGAGTCAAAGTCACTCTTGTATGCCTCAAGACTGTGTCACATAAACCTTGATGTCATGACATAAATGCTCCTCAAGATTTGTGTTAAATATCCTCCACAAGTCAGCTGGAAGAATTACTAGTGAAGTTGGCTCATAAGCAACCCTCACGTCTGCCCAGAAGAATTATATTCATGTGTATATAGAGGATTTGTCTGCGGTTCATTTAGAGGCAGAAATTCGGATATCTATAGGAAAAAGGTGCGGATAAGTATTATAGAAAATGCGAAGTATATCAATTGAAGAATCAGATGAAGGATAATGTGAATAGTATTACATTGTTGGGGTTTCAAGGTATATATACAGTCTCGGATAAACCCTCTAAACTAATATTAGGTAAAGGAATGCGATTATATATATATATATATATATATATGAGTTGCATTATATATATGTAAGAGCTGCTTGAAGTGCAAAGAAAAGACTAGATACCAATGCAAAATAGGGACCGTGTTACAACAATACATTAATTGTACGAGAACAAATTTGTGGTGACTAGTGCGAGGATAAGCCCGTGATGAATAGAATTTCATTGACTGTGTCAAGTGACAGAATTGTATTGAAAATATGAAATGCATCAAGTATGCTCAACAAGAAGAAGGTATTAATATAATATGAAAAGGACAACTCATCAAAGGAATACCAACGTATAATCTGAATATTAACTAGTAAAATGGAATGTGCAAGGTATGCACAGGCCAGTTCACATCAAGGTACCAATAGCTTTCTAGTCTTAGTGCAGGATGGTGCTGAACGGTGCAAAAAAGAAGGTTCAGCTAAAGAATAAGAAGTGAAAAGGTCTTGAAGGCATACAAGGGTCAAGGGTCTAAGTCATGGTCATGGTACTTGTCATCTGAAAGTCTATAAGAATAATTTATTGCAGGTTTTCCGCTCCAAGAGGGAGAGGTTTTGGCCCTGGCTTGAAGAGTCGAATTTTGTGTCTCAGAGTTTTTGGTAATTAACTTGATGAACTACTTAATAAGATAAGAAGAGAAGACATAAGTAAAAGAATTAAGCTCACAAGTAATTATCAAGAATAGAATTTGAATTAATCTCTACCCTACTAAATTCTCAACACTTAATTTGTTATATTTTAGGAGATATGGTCCAAGGAATTTAGGGTTTCTACATGCTCCTGAATTCATTCTCAAACATGTGCCCTAGGAAAAAATTGTCGTAACTCTTCTTTGAGCATCAAATTTGAATTCTGATTGAAACTGTACGGACTGTAATTTCTTGGGAACAAATTTTAGGGCTGAAGGTTGAAACACTGACACGTGGCAATCCATGCAAGTTCACTATATTGAACCGGTCAACAATCAGGACATCGTGGGAGATTTGGTATAAATTTATCTTGAAGAATCCAATGTTGGTATAACTTGTGGGGTCGAAAAGAAGACACATAAATATACATCAAGATGAAGTTTCATACTTTAGGAGGCCGAAATTACAAAGATACACCAATTTCAAGATCGAGCTACTAAAAGCAAGAAAAATGTGTGTATTTTTTTAAATTTGCATAACTTTTTTTTTTTTTTTTTTAAATTCAGTTTGAAGTGATTAAAAGAGCATAGTGAAGCATATATATATCATTATTTGGTTCCAAATTTCCTTGAAATAAAAAAATGGATACACCCTGTAAGCCAACATAAAGCCCTACTATGACATATGAAGAAGAGGAAGAAATGCAATATGATATATCAAAATTACAAGACTAAGTGCAACAAACTTCGCTCTTGGAAAAATTAACTAAAAATGAATTGGAAGCAATGATGAATGTTAACATGGATGGTTTAGTAGCAAAAATAAAAAGGGACACGAAATATTTGAAGGATGGTTTAAAATCAGAAATGGAAGGCTTGAAGGAAGGTTTGACAAAGTTGCTACAGGAAATGCTTCCTAATGGCAACATGGTATTTCATGAAACTCATGATGAGAAAAAAAGGAATGTGAATCATGATTTTAGATACTCTAAATTTGGATTGATGATCAACCACATTCCAAAGATCAATATGAGGAAGTTTGATGACAAGGATCTGATAACATGGATACTACAAATGGAGCCATTCTTTGATCTACATGATGCGCCACACTATTAATTTTGGGCAATTAGGTTAAAAATCCATGTTGCACTACTCATATGATGATGGTCACACTTTTCTTGGATTCCTCTTTCGGAGAGGTGCAAGATTGATCTAAATATCATATTGTTTGGATGAGCAAAACATATGTTTTGAATTTATTTTCCTCACATGTGCAAGGTCGACCTGATTTGTAATGTAGGCTGACATGCCTAATAGATGTGTCACACACCTTCACTGATGGATATAAATTGGAGAGACTTGGAGGTCATTTTCTCATCATATCATCACACATCTCTCATTGTGATCTGATTGGTTCGATAGCCTTTGGAGGCCTCTTCCCTTCACACGTGCGGAGCTGAAGGAGCTGTTTTTTGCGAATCTGTTTAGGGTTGAATTGCAGAAGAATTGACCAACGTTGACCGTGGTCAACCCTGGGTCGTTTGACCTCAAAAATCTGCCAAAATTCCAATTTTGAGAGGCCGTACTATTCGGAACAAAAATTTAGGGAAAAGGAGTTGTTTGACTGAAGCCCTAATCTGCAGTGTTGACTTTCTGTTGCTGTCCTGCGTTGAATTTTGGTTGACTAATGTTGACTTGTGATAAGCCATCTTTAAGGGCTGTGGGTGTGAAACTTGGAAGGTTGGCTGATCTAGAAAGGCTTTTCTGGTTGAAGCATCCCGTTGACTACCGTAACGCACAATATCCTATATCTTTGCTGGACAAAAAGAATTGTAAATTTGATCTATATTATTGGCTTTTCTTTTGTTGATCTATTATTGTGTTCTATCAACATTTTAATTTCATGTTTACGTGATTTCTAATTTGTATCAGGCCTAAGAAAGATTGAAGTAAATTCACATTAAGCATAGATCACACCATGGTTATCTAGTTTTAACATGGTATAACAGTTTAGGTGAAGAAAAAGTCCAAGATAGTGTAAGCAGAAATCACCAAAGAAGGAATCCTATCAAAGACAAATGGCCTCCTTAACCTACAAGGGCTTCAAGGCTGATGATAAGTTGACTGATAAGTCTGATTATCATGCAAGGAAGATGTCCTTGGATTTGGTTCTAGAAGATCAATATGTCATGGACTATGTGCAAGGGAAGATTCAAGAGCCTCCATCAAATGCAGCTATTGCCACAAAGACGAAGTACAAAAAGGGGGAAATCAAAGCAAAGATGATTATTCGAGACTCTATTCATAAGAACTTGGTTGCTTACATTTCTGAGCTGAACACATCTAAATAGATGTATGATAAGCTGGTTAGCATGTTCAGGGCTAACAATGCTAATCAAATCCTTTTATTCAAGAACAAATTGAAGAATATCAAGATGGGAAAGGATGAATTTATTCAATACTATTTTATGAGGCTCACTGAAATCATGAATAACGTCTTAGCTATTGGGGAAGAAATATCTAATTGAGAGATGGTACTTATTGCGCTTGGAGGTCTCCCCCATGATTGGTATGCATTCAATACTACTATTCTTAATAATAACGTGATTCCTGATTTTGATGAAATATTGACGAGATGCACTCAAGAGGAGACAAGAGTGATGGAGAGAGATTATCCCTAAAATAGAAATGGAGGTGACCGTATTGCCTTCGCCGCTCATGCAAAGAAGAAAAACAATGGTGGCCCGAGAAATCAAAACCATAGAAGAGCGGGGCCCAAGGGAAGGAAGGGAAGATGTTACACTTGTAACAAGTCTGCTCACTATGCAAGAGAGTTCCCTAATAGAAGGGAATCTCCCAGGGATGATGACAACAACAACTCCAGGGGGAATGTAAATCAAAGGAACAATAGGTTCAAAGGAAAAAGGAAGGCTCCCTCTAATTGTAGTGGAAATGGGCAACCTTTCAAAATGATGCCCGGGCTCCTACAATTAACCCACATTTACACTCCTTTTTTCACTTATAAATTTCCTTCCCAGTTTTTTCTTTGTCGAATAAAGTTAAATCAATACCCCCAAATTAATTTCAACACTCCATCCACGTATGGAGGCACTTTCACTAAATGGTTGACCCCATGGTAACCCCATTACATGCATATTCGAATACCTTTCAAAACTTGTTCAAAACCCCAACACAAGTCGCAATAGCGTATACAACGCTTCTCTAAACCAAGGTAATTCCATTACAGATATACATAATGGTCACGCTGAAAAATTCATGTCGAGCACTTTCATATACACTCTTCAAATACTTCATTCGAATCGTCGCTCAAATTATAATCAACCCCAACGTATAAGTCTTGGGAATGCGCATATTAATATGGGTAAATATCATGTCATACATTCAATTACTCTTCGTGTATAATTTCAGCGCGTACCCTTTGTGACCCATTTGGATATGTTAACATATATCACAGTGGCTTACGATGTATTACAGTCTCCCCCTAAGTACTAAACCTTATAATAAAATTTCGCCTTCGGAATTTAACTACAGTGACAACATATACAACCACTTTCGGGTCCCGCAAGCCATGTACCTTGGTTATATATTGAGCGGATCCAATGATCCGTATGGCGTCGCGCCTCAACTATTGATTGAACGGGCGTAGATGGATATCGCAAAAATTTAAAGACCGGACGTTAGGACTTAATTTTCACGCGATATAAACTGTATTCAAATACTGCTCAGGGACATGCGTTGGTTGATTTACCATATCACGTTGATTTTATGAAAACCACTTCCCACTCTTTCAATCACGCGATACTGCCTGTTTTAATCCTCCAACCCACCATTACTGTTCATGCAAGGTTCCATTCATTTCATCTCAAGGTTCCGCTCCTCCAGATTGTCACACAGCTCGCCTTCGATCTTGAATAAACATGTCTCAGACTTAAGTTAAAACCAACCCACGATAGAACCAAATGCTTGGCCACAACCCTGATAATACACCTTCTTCACTCAACGATTGCGTAGACTCCGATCCCATGGGTGAACTCGCGCTCTTCCATTGAAAGGTCGAATTCCATCATCCCTTACACAGGATTTCGCCCTCCATGGACTACTGTATCGTAGTCTTGGCAAAGCCACTATTTGTCACCCGAATCGACTCAAAAGTCTCTTGTACAGAGGCTTGCCAAGTTCATGACCAGAATCTCGCCATACAACATTAGTGTGTGACAAGTTCATACAACGACTTGATGAGAATTAAGGAACAAATTTATTCTTCACACAAGGAGAAACAACCAATTTCTCCTACAGTTAATTACTCTAGAAAATGGAATCGAACCCTCCTTTCACGCTGTCACCACACAAATTCGATCCATCCGACTTATCATATATATAACATGAGTCATGAAATTGGGCGCTTTGCAGGAATCGATCCTTACAGTGATCGATTCCTCCTAATTACGATACAAATTGAAGTACACACAACATCATCCCATAAACCTACTTGGGATTCTATCACACAGAATTTAATCAATTAACGCAATACATCTGGGAACAATTTCTTCATAATATCAACATGAAATTACTTACAAAACTCTACTTTGGCCAGATTTTTAGTTATAGTGGCCCTCTACAACCTCTTGTCTCTAAACCGATCTCTAGCTTTATGCTGCCCCCTTCTACTCCACAGGCGTTTACATTTATACAAACACAAATGAGTCGATTCGACTTCTTTACAGCTTGACAGAACCTCTTGAAATTCTCTAGTTCCTAATTTTAGACTTCAAACTGAAACTACTGAAACTAATCCTAAATCTACTCATACCCTTGGCTGTCTCTTCATATTCCTATCTTAACCAATTTTCTCATGTTCTCAATTGACTTGAGAACAATTACAATTCCCTACATGTTTATTCAAAATATTAATATTTACAAGAAAATTTTAAGAACATGGGACCCCCTATGTCTATTGAGATACAAAGTGTTTAATTGTGCCTAATGCCCCTGCATCAGACTCCCAAGATTCAATTTGTTCATGATCTCCTGATCATGTTCCTTTAATCTCTGTCTCCAGGATCCCATACTCTGTTTTGTTGCTGTTCATCAGCTACATCATCCTTCAATCGCATTTCTCCAGGTCTCCAAATCTTGTTCTGCAATCTGCCCCCAGCTATGCTTTCAAAATCTGCCTTTGTCTTTCTTTTGCTAAAACTCTCCTGCTTTCCTGCTGCTGTCTGCTGCTTCTGAGTCACTCTCACCATCAGCTCCCTGATGTCTTCAATTTCTTTGTCCAGCCTATCTTCTAGCTGGAAATTTCCTTGCCCATTACTGCCTTCAAACTCTGTTGTTTTCAATATTACTTCCGTCACTGTCTTCAAAATTCTCAATGTGATTTTTTTTTTCTTTTGCAGATGTCATTCCCCATGTTGCTTTAGCTGCCACCATGGGTGTTGCTTTAATGGTTTCCATTTCTGCAGATGCCATCCCCAATGTTGCCTCCACCCAAACATCCTGAATATCCTTTAAGATATCTCCCTCTGCAACATTCTTATTTTTCTCCTCATATACAACCTCATTTTTAGGAAACAATTCACCATTTAAATTCCTACTAGAAGTGACATAATCATCCAGTATACTAGTAAACAGAAGTAGATTCTGCAAACTAGTATCTGCTGCTCTTCTTTTCACAGCTTTCGGCAAATTCATCTCAGTGTCTGCATTTTCATCTTCTGTTAGCATGGAATTCCGATTCTTCCTTTATTTAGCAGCTTTTAAAATCTGCTCTTCAGGCCGTTCTTGGCCAATCAGACTAGCCAATTCTTCCCTGTCATCATCAGCAACAAGTTCCTACATATGAGACATGGCTGCCTCATCTTCCTTCAGCAACAATTTTTCTTCTCCCAAGAAAATTTCAAAGGATGAATTGTCTTATGCATCACCTGTACACATAACCAAACTGTCAGTGTTAAAACCATGAGACCCAATGGTCTCAATTGATGACCTAGTCACCAATTCTTCTCCTGAAAATTCTAACTCTGGTTCAAGACTGAGAAATTTTTCATCATCTTTCTCTTCAGCTGTTAGAGCCATCTCCACTGCTCCAATCATCATGCCTAAATGCTGATCCTTCACTATGTTTTCAGCCAACACTGTTTCCTTCTTATTCACCTCTCTGACAACTTCCAATTGCTGTTCTTCCTCTTTCTCTGCATGATTAACACATGAATCACCAGCAGTAAAATTCCAAGGCCTCAATACTTTCTTCTTCTCTGACAACACATTAGTATGTTGTTCAAAACTCCCCTTTAAGTCCTTTGTCAGCATCTCAGTATGCTGACCTGCATTCCTCATGAGACTATCAGCTAGTCTCCTCCTCCTTTCAACATCTGGTTCATGTTTGCTCTTCTACTGTGATTCATCATAATGGCCAAAGTGTCCTCAGACACGTAATTTTATTAATCACAAAAAAAAAATTACATTGGAATTATGCAAGAGTTTACACCCGAACAACACAATCACTCTTGCAATGAGCTATTTATAAGCTCAATGTCCTAACTTCCATTAATTTTGGATCACTTATTAAATAACAAGTGCCCAATTACATTAAATGAGCTTCTAACTATTCTACTAACTTTACTCCTAACTTAGAGCCTAGGAAACGACTCTTTTCTAGAGTCCTATTTTTTAATAGAAAATTTCTATTTCTAAGTATCTCAAAGATTTATTAAATATTCTAGAATAATAATTATTAATTTAATATCTTAAATTAATAATTATTTTATTCAAACATTATAGCCTATGATAAAATTTATTTTGGATCATCGAACATTTCCCCCTATGATCCAAAGATACATTACAACAAATACCAAGTTCATCCCTGAACTTAGTAAATTTTATTCTGCCAAGAGGTTTCGTGAAAATGTCGGAGGTCTGATATTCTGAAGGACAAAACACTGGCTTGATGACATCCTTTGCAATGAGAGATATGATATGATGATACTTGGTGTCCACATGCTTTGTCTTTGAATGGAAAACTAGATTCTTGGCAAGCTTTATTGCTGATTGATTGTCGATGAATAATAAAGTAGCTTCTGCTGGAGGAATTCCCAAGTCCTGTAAAACTCGACGTAACCAAACAATCTCACATGCTGCTTCCCATGCTGAAATGTACTCTGCTTCTGTTGAAGAAGTGGCCACTGTAGTTTTCTTCTTGCAACTCTAGGAAACTGCAGCTGACCCCATGTTCATTAAGTAACCTGAGGTTGATGCCCTGTCATCAATACTGCCGGCAAAGTCGGCATCTGAAAATCCACCAAGTACAAAATTTTTAGTATTTTTGTAAAGAAGACCAAAATATTTTGTTCCTTGGATATATTGAAGAACTCTTTTGGCTGAATTCCAGTGGCTATCTAGTGGTTCCTACATAAAACGTGAAAGAATACTGACCGCATAAGATAGATCAAGACGAGTGGTTGTCAAATAAATCAAGCTGCCAATCAACTGTCTATAAGTAGTGCTGTCCACCTTTTCCCCCCCTTCAAATTTTGAAAGTTTTAAGTTTTGTTCCATAGGGGTAAGGACAGGCTTACAATCCTGCATTCCAAATCGCTGAAGAATTTCTGCTGCATATTTAGTCTGGGAAATGAAGATCTGATGTGGACGTTGGAATACTTCAACTCCAAGATAGTAGTGAAGTAGTCCCAAATCTGTCATCTTAAAACCTGCATGTAATTCCTTTTTCACTTGTTCAATGTGATCATCATTGTTGCCTGTGATGATCAAATCATCGACATACATAATGAGAATGACCAGATATTTTCCCTGTTGGCGCACATACAAAGTATCATCAGATTCACTGCGATGAAAACCAACTTTGCGAAGGTATTCATCCATTTTTGCATACCAAGCGCGGGGAGCTTGTTTTAATCCATATAAAGTCTTGATTAATTTGCAGACTTTATGTTCTTGCCCTTCAAATTCAAACCCTGGTGGTTGTGTCATATATACATCTTCCTGTAAGTCCCCGTTGAGAAAAGCGCTTTTGACATCCATTTGATGAAATTTCCATCCTTCCTGAGCGGCCAATGCAAGTGTTAATTTGATGGTGTTCCATTTAGCTTTAGGTGCAAAAGTTTCTTCATAATAAATGCCTTCCTGCTGCGCAAAACCTTTAGCGACAAGTCTTGCTTTATACTTGTCAAGTTCGCCATTTTGGTTGTACTTAACTATGTAAACCCATTTGCATCCTATGGGTTTAACATTTGGAGGACAATCAACTAGTTTCCAAGTGTGGTTATCAATTACTGCTCGATATTCATCAATCATGTCTTGTTGCCATTCTTTATGTTTTACTGCTTCTTTGTATGTGGAAGGTTCAGTAAAATCATGTGCTAGCAAGGCGAAGTTGCTTCACTTCTGCGTTTCTGTCTTGTTCTTGTTTTATTTTGTTCATCAAGCTTTACATCTTTCAATAGTTGAACTGCCCATTTTGGAAGTTGTTGCTCACTTGTTTGAAAATATGAGAAGTCTCCATCATTGTAAAGGGGATTAATGTAAACTGATGTTCGTCGTTTAGGTGGTGAATCTGGAGAATCACTTTCAGAAGAACTGCTGCTGCTTGGAGACGCTGTTGAACTGCTAGAAGACCTAGATGATTTTGTTGAAGTAGATGGACTCGATGACTCATCTTCAGAGGAAGGAAAATCAAGTTCATACCAATTTGGTGAAGTTGGTTGACTTTGCATATTTCCTTTTCGTTTACTGCCCTTAGTTTCTAACTTGTGAAGAAGATTTTCGATTTCTTCAGCACTTTTATTTTCTGTTTCATCAAAAATGACATCCCTGCTCACAATAAATTTTCCATTGGTCAAAAGACGATACCCTTTATTTTCATCTGAATAGCCAATAATGGTGCATTTCAAACTTCTTGAATCAAGCTTAGTTCGCTTTTCTTTGGGAACTAAGGCATAACCGATGGATCCAAAAACTCGAAGATGTTTAACTTTAGGTTTGAAACCAAACCAAGCTTCATAAGGGGTGATTCCTTCTAAAGAAGTAGTTGGAGATCTGTTTCTTAGATAGACAGCTGTATGGATTTCTTCTGCCCAATATGTTGGAATTAACCCTTTGAAAGTTAACATGGATCTCGCCATGCCTAACAATGTGCGATTCATCCTTTCTACGACTCCATTTTGCTGTGGAGTGTAAACATTTATAAGATGCCTTCTGATGCCATTTTAACTGCAATAAGTTTTGAATTCATTTGAGTTGAATTCTCCCCCATTATCTGTCTTGAGAGTACCTATCTTTTCTTTGACCTCATTTTCAACAAGTTGTCGAAAATTTTAAACTTCTCAAATGCTTCTGACTTGTTTTTCAAGAAGTAAACCCAAGTCATTCTGCTAAAATCATCAATAAATAGCAAGAAATATTTGCAACCACCTAATGAAGTTTGTAGTGGACCACACACATCACTGTGAACTAGTTGCAGCAGCCTGTTTGCGCACCATGTACTTGTTGGAAAAATTTCTCGACTTTGTTTGCTATAAATGCAGGCTTCACCTTTAGCATTTTCCTTGTTGAAAGTTGGAAGTCCTTTAACAATCCATTGTTTTTGCAATTGAGAAAGACTTATAAAATTCAAATGTACATATCTTACATGCCATAATATTATAGGTGAAATTCCTGTAGTAACTGCCCCTGCAAAATCAGAATGCCTTGGAATAACTATTCCTTTCATCCTTAACAGTTTTCCGTCTTCATATCCTGTCATTACTGTTTGGAAGTTCTATTTGACTGAATTAATCTTAACTAAGCCATCTTCCATAATTATTTTATGTCTTGCTTGTCGAATCATGACCAAAGACAACAAATTTTTCTTAAAGGTGGGTACATACCACACATTGGAAATCAATTTTTCTCCAATGTCAGGGAGAAAAACTTTAACTGCACCTTTTCCATAAGGTGTATGTTTTGTATCATCTGCTAGAAATATGGAATTAAGATGGCACTCTTGAAAATCCCAAAAGAAATCTCGTCTACAGGTCATGTGCTGAGTTGCTCCTGAATCCAAAATCCAAGCATCTTCATAATCACTCTTAATGTAGGAGGAAAGTTGGATTGCTGGTGAAGAAGTGAAGACATATTCTGAGTCATTATCATCTTGATCTTGATCATTTGCAAACTGTGCTGAAGGCTGTTGAAACTTAGAAATTTTATTGATAGATGTGCGACAATCTAAAGCATAGTGACCAACTCTGTTACATCGCCTGCAAACAATTTGACTCAAATCAGTGCCTCTTCCTTGAGACTGTCCTCTGCCTTGAGACTGTCCTTGACCTCTGCTTTGTCCTCTATTTTGAGATTGTCCTCTCCCTGTATTCTGTCCCGTGCCTTGCTGATATCCTCTGTTTTGATTGTTGCCTCTGCCTTGAGAATTGTTTCTGCCTGAATTGGAGCCTCTGTTGGAGTTGTTTCCTCTGTGTTGACTGCGACCACGACCTTGCGCTGCTTGATTTTGATGAAAATTACCTTTTCCTTTGTTTATGGAATTGTCAACTGAGGAGTTTCTAGTATTGGCCTCTGTGAGAAAAACATCTTCACCAAATTTTTTTTTCTTCCCAAAATTTTTATCATGTTGAGTCAACATTTCGCAGAGTTCATCAAACTTTAGATTTTCTAACTTTCTAGTTAGTTGTAGAGTTTCCAAAAAATGTGTGTAGGAAGAAGGAAGCCCATAAATTAAAATTGTGACCATAAAACTATCATCTACTGCTTGAAAACCAACATTAACAATTTCCTGCTTAATATTCTTAAGTCTGGATATGTATTCAAGAATATCTCCTTCTTCAGTCAATTTTTGATGCAACAATTTTAATTGTAGGCAACTCTTTTTGATTGAGGCTGAGTATCAAACAACTCTTTAAAAGTTCTCAAAGAAGACCATGCATCTTTAGCATTTTCGATATGGACATACATTTCATCATTGATAGAAGATTTAATGAGAGCTAATGCTTTGGCATTTTTAACTTCCCATTTTGCTAGTGCAACTGCATTTGTAGGTTTACTTGGATTTACATCTCCATCACAAATATCATGCCATATTTCATTATAAACTAGAGTGCTTTCAATGAGGCGTTGCCATGTTTTGTAAGATTTTGAGCCTTCAAGTTTGTCGGAATCAGAAAAGAAATTAATCAACTTAGACACTGTAGTGTTTAAACTTCACACCACAAATCAAGCTCCAAAAAATATCAAGATGCACAACACAACAGCAACACACGACGCAAAAAATGAACTATCGGGGCTTGGCCTTGACCCTCGAATAGTCATTGAAACAGGAGAAAATTGACTGAGCTTTGCACTTGGCTCTAGTCAATTTCTCAAATATTTACAAGACAACTTTCAAAATTTGACTTTTACAATAGTGCTCTTGCACAATCTGGTAAAAAAAAAGTTACCCCCCCTCAAAGTAAAATTACTTTGAGTTACAATATCACCCCAGAAACAAATCACAAAACAAAAATTTCCTTATTACTCCAATAAAAAAAAAAAATACAATACCCTTATTACTCCAATTACAAAATATTACAATGCTCTAAAAAAAATTCTACTTATTTCTCCAAAAATATTTTTGCAAATTTATCTTTTAAAAAACAAACGAATAGTGTCAAATGCTGTATTTTAACATGTTTTTCAAATCTGGCATTCAGGCATTTTCATCTTCAAATTCTTACACAGTTATTTGCTTCCTCTTGCGCCACATATCAACATTAGAAGCGATTTCGATAGCAAAATTTTTTAATCGTTTTCCTGTCCATTCTTGGCCACTTTAATATCAACAGCAATGAAAGCTCCACAAAGTCATTTTCAAGCTATGAGAGATACACAAACCGAGCTATGCCGTTTGAGCACAAGCATCAATATTTGAGAGCATTTGAGAGCTACACATACTCAGATTGTAATGCTGCTTCAATTTTTTTTTAATGCTGCATCAATTCATTTAAACATGATTTGTAACACTCTTTCCTGCATAAAATCAAATTGAATACACTGCTAGAATTGAAAAGCTGCTTTAATTGCTATCTTTTGCAGATTTTTAATTCAATGCTTCTTCAAACAACCTCTCTCCTATTTAACGATGCGTTCTGCAGGGATTAACACAGCGAGGAGTAGATATGGGATTCGAAAGAAATGGCGATATGAGATCTCAACTTCGATCCTCTATGCTCTTGCTTCTACTGATTGCTGCTGGGATTCAATCCATACAGGCAGCCCACAAATCACTTGCCGACGGATCTTGCCAGGTGAGTGACATATCTGTGACTTGACAGGAGACGGGAAGCAACAACGTGGGAAAGGTAATTTGTTATACATATGAAATCCAAGTCACAAATAACTGTAAATCATGTGATGCTGAGAATGCTAGTTTGACGGTGAGCTTTTTCAGTACTTCAGAGAATGCTAGTTTGACCATGAGAACACTTTTGATTTATGGAGCTTCTCTCATAAATACACAACAATTTATCAATAAAAAACTTAAATATGTTAATCACAATTCTTCACCAAACACGACAAAGTATTTAAACAACATTAACCGCTGTTAAATTCATAAGAATGCTACAACTCCTTAAGTTCTGCAACGATCAATCTAAACAACAGACTATGTTGAGTTTTCCAAAAAAAATAAAATTGATTGCATACCAATTTATTTTGCTGATCAATGCAATGGAGTTGAGTTTTCCAAAAAATGGTAGAGCTGGAATCTCCTCCTCACTTCATTACCGTGGCTCTGATACCACAATAATGGCCAAAGTGTCCTCAGACACGTAATTTTATTAATCACAAAAAAACAATTACATTGGAATTATGCAAGAGTTTACACCCGAACAACACAATCACTCTTGCAATGAGCTATTTATAAGCTCAATGTCCTAACTTCCACTAATTTTGGATCACTTATTAAATAACAAGTGTCCAATTACATCAAATGAGCTTCTAACTATTCTACTAACTTTACTCCTAACTTAGAGCCTAGGAAACGACTCTTTTCTAGAGTCCTATTTTTTAATAGAAAATTTCTATTTCTAAGTATCTCAAAGATTTATTAAATATTCTAGAATAATAATTATTAATTTAATATCTTAAATTAATAATTATTTTATTCAAACATTATAACCTATGATAAAATTTATTTTGGATCATCTAACACATCAAAATGAACTCCTTCATTTTGCTGAATCATTTCCTTCTTATCCTCTGGTCTTTGATTGCCATTCATGAAAATTCTTTTGTCCTGCTCCTTCAGCAAATTATCTCGTGCATAGGTCCTCTACTTCTCCAATTCTCTTCTTTGAAGTCTAACCTCCTATACAAATCAACAACTTCAATAGGAGTATATTTCGGGAACCTTACACAATCCTTTATGCCTCTGCTTGTCTTTGACCAATCCTCTGCTGGTCCTTCTCTCTTAGCCTCAACATTCTGCTGAATATCTTCATTTGACTCTTCTTTCTTCATCTCTTCCTGAGATCTCACTATCTTAGCATTGATCTGAACATATTTCAGATTCAATGTCTCCTCCCCATCAAAAAACTCTAAAGTTTGTCCATCTTCTAGCGGTGTACCTGCAAACACACACAACTTTTTAGTTTTCAAATCACAAGACCTTTCGGTCTTGGCTGCTTTCCCAAGCACTCTTTGAACAGATCTGCACATGGAATCTTCAATTTCCATCCTTGCCTCAAGAACTCTGGGTTCTTCTTCCTTTGTGGAGTCCGTCATTACCTCACATTTGTCAGAGTAAAAAACACAAGCCCTCACATCATCTGGACTTGTCCAACAACTCAGGAAATCCTCACTGAATTCCTCTTCAGTGAGACAAGCTTCTTGCTGCTTCAAGTCTTCATCATGTCTTACAAGATCTCTTGTAGATCTCCACTCTTCATCCGAGCTCTGTTTTGCTTCACAAGTAGAAATTTCTTCTTTCAACTCAGCTACTCTGATTTCTTCTCTCAATAAGGCAATCTTCTTTTGCCTCAACCTCAACTGTAATGGTTTCCAATTTACTCTCTTTTTCATGAGCCAACCAACTCTCTGGCTTTCTTCTATCATTCTCTCCAGTTTATAAACCTGCTCTGTAATCTCAGCTATCTCTTTCCACCATTCTTCATCAGTGGATTTCTCCTTCATGCCATTTGCTTTGGCATCTTCTTTCTTTCTTTGGTTGTGGCCTCTCTCAGAACCCATGAAATCTCTGTTGTGGCTATCAATAGCCATTTTCTCCTACAAGCTGCACTAAGCATTTGCAACAACAAGCTCTCTTTCTCCAACTTACCTCACCAATCCATTCATCCGGATCTGGCTTTTGGCAAGTATTGGTCCCCTGTCTGCTGGAACCTTCTGAGCACTCTCTTCTGCTCTTCCTAGGCTTCACTTTGCAACTTTTCTCAAGAACACCTTTGTTCTCTTCTCACCCAACCCCTGTTGGGAATTATTCCAGGTTCTGCCACACTTCTTCTTCACTCAGAGTCCCTTGCTGGACTCTTCTATCACTGCTCTCACAGCTGTGGTCTGCTTCTGCTGAGATGTCTTCAATTGTCTATGCTTTGACTTCGGCAAACAATCCTTCAATTGGAGTTAAACACTGCTCACCTTCTCTTAAGAACACTACAATTATCCTCTTTATTCAGTCTCTAGCCGGATATTAGGCTCACTGCATTCACTATCAAACTCTGTCTGCACTTTCAGCAACCACAATTCTGCAAACATAAAATACACACCAGATTTAAAATTATCCTCCCGCAATATTTCTACACGATCTTGTCTTCCACTCGCTCTGCAAATCCTGTTCATTGTACTCTGTGTAATTTGCCTATCAGATCTTGGAATCTGATCTTCCCCTTTAAAATATGTAATTACCATTCAACAGATTTAGAACTTCAAATTTTCTTCATTCTCTCATCACGTGCACTGTATCTCTACATGCTGCAATTTTATCAGTTTCCACAAGTCTGGTTTCTTTGCATTCACCAAACTTGGAATTTTTCAAAAAGAGCTATTCCAGCTTTGATACCACTTTGATGCCTGATCTCCGAAAATTAACCCACATTTACACTCTTTTTTTTCACTTATAAATTGCCTTCCCAGTTTTTTCTTTGTCGAATAAAGTTAAATTAATACCCCCAAATTAATTTCAACACTCCATCCGCGTATGGAGGCACTTTCACTAAATGGTTAACCCCATGGTAACCCCATTACATGCATATTCGAATACCTTTCACAACTTGTTCAAAACCCCAACACAAGTCGCAATAGCGTATACAACGCTTCTCTAAACCAAGGTAATTCCATTACACATATACATAATGGTCACGCTGAACAATTCATGTTGAGCACTTTCATATACACTCTTCAAATACTTCATTCGAATCATTGCTCAACTTATAATCAACCCCAACATATAAGTCTCGGGAATGCGCATATTAATATGGGTAAATATCATGTCATACATTCAATTACTCTTCGTGTATAATTTTAGCGCGCACCCTTTGTGACCCATTCAGATATGTTAACATATATCACAATGGCTTACGATTTATTACAATCTCCCCCTAAGTATTAAACCTTATAATAAAATTGCACCTTCGGAACTTAACTACAGTGACAACATATACAAGCACTTTCGGGTCCCGCAAGCCATGTACCTTGGTTTTATATCGAGCGGATCCAACGATCTGTATGGCGTCACGCCTCAACTGTTGATCGAATGGGCGTAGATGGATATCACAAAAATTTAAAGACCGGACGTTAGCACTTAATTTTCACGCGATATAAACGGTATTCAAATACTGCTCAGGGACACACGTCGGTTGATTTGCCATATCACGTTGATTTTATGAAAACCACTTCCCACTCTTTCAATCACGCGATACTGCCTGTTTTTATCCTCCAACCCACCGTTACTGTTCATGCGAGGTTCCATTCATTTCATCTCAAGGTTCCGATCCTTCGGATTGTCACACAACTCGCCTTCAATATTGACTAAACATGTCTCAGACTTAAGTTAAAACCAACCCACGATAGAACCAAATGCTTGGCCACAACCCTGATAATCCACCTTCTTCACTCAACGATTGCGCATAATATGATCCCATGGATGAACTCACGCTCTTCCATTAAAAGGTCGACTTCCGTCATCCCTTACATAGGATTTCGCCCTCCATGGACTACTGTATCGTAGTCTTGGAAAAGCCACTATCTGTCACCCGAATCGACTCAACAATCTCTTGTACAGAGGCTTGCCAAGTTCACGACCAGAATCCCACCATACAACATTAGTGTGTGACAAGTTCATACAACGACTCGATGAGAATTAAGGAACAAATTTATTCTTCACGCAAGGAGAAACAACCAATTTCTCCTACAGTTAATTACTCTAGAAAAGGGAATCAAACCCTCCTTTCACGCTGTCACCACACAAATTTGATCCATCCGACTTATCATATATATAACATGAGTCATGAAATTGGGCGCTCTGTAGGAATCGATCCTTATAGTGATAGATTCCTCCTAATTACGATACAAATTGAAGTACACATAGCATCATCCCAGAAACCTAATCGGGATTCTATCACACAGAATTTAATCAATTAACGCAATACATCTGGGAACAATTTCTTCATAATATCAACATGAAATTACTTACAAAACTCTGCTTTGGCCAGATTTTTAGTTACAGTGGCCCTCTACAACCTCTTGTCTCTGAACCGATCTCTAGCTTTATGCTGCCCCCTTCTACTCCACAGGCGTTTACATTTATACAAACACAAATGAGTCGATTCAACTTCTTTATAGCTTGATAGAACCTCTTGAAATTCTCTAGTTCCTAATTTTAGACTTCAGACTGAAAATACTGAAACTGATCCTAAATCTACTCATACCCTTGGCTATCTCTTCATATTCCTATCTTAACCAATTTTCTCATGTTCTCAATTGACTTGAGAACAATTACAATTCCCTACCATGTTTATTCAAAATATTAATATTTATAAGAAAATTTTAAGAACATGGGACCCCCTATGTCTACTGAGATACAAAGTGTTTAATTGTGCCTAATGCCCCTGCATCACAAAAGGTCAAGAAATTCCAGGTATGATGAGTCTAATGTTGTTGATAATAAAAGAAATGAATTTATTCTTGTATCTGCCCTCTCTGCAACATCTGCACCCGACACCCTAGGTGTCTGGCTAATTGATAGTAGTGCTTCAAGGCACCTCACTGGTTATAAAGAAGCCCTCTCTGATTTGATTCAAAAGGATACTAATCTGGAAATTATCCTTGGAGATAATTCCACCTATCTCATGAAAGGGACAAGGACTGTGACCATTCATCTATCTCATGGTCAAGTCCTTCGCTTACAGTATGTGTTATACATACCTGATTTGAAGAAGAACCTTGTGTCCATCTCGAAAATGGAAGACAAAGGGTTGAAGGTGGCATTCATTGATGGAAAGGTACGAATCTAGAAGAAGAACTTTAAGGAAGCTCTTTCTATTGGTTTTAGAGTTGATACACTTTATCAGGTTGGAGGAAGTCCATTGGGGGCTATGTCATGTGATACAACACTTCAAACAGAGTTATGACACCGAAGGTTTGCACACCTTCATTGCAAAGCCCTTCTCGAAGCAAGGAAGGTGGTGACAGGGATGCCCGAATTTAGAGATGATCATGAAGGTATTTTTCAGGGTTGTGCCAAAGGGCAGCATACAAGGGGACCATTCCCCTCTAATGTCACAAAGACAACAAATATCTTGCAGTTGATACATTCTGATTTATCTGGTATGCTGCCCATGACATCCTTAGGAGGATGTTCCTATTACATGAATTTTACATATGACTTCTTCCGCAAGACATGGATATATTTCTTAAAGAAGAAGGACAAAGCACTAAAACGGTTTCGTACCTTCAAGGCCTTGGTGGAAAGTCAAACCGAGAATAAAATCAAAATTTTGAGGACCGAAAATGGAACTGAGTATGAGTCAAATGAGTTTAATTAATTTTGTAGAGAAGATGGCATTAAGAGGGAGACCAAAGCTGTGTACACTCTTGAGAAAAATGGTGTTGCTGAAAGAAAGAACAATACTATTGTGGAAGCTGCGTGCACCATGCTATGTGACCAAGGTCTTCTGAAGTTTCTATGGGGAGAAGCTACGAACACTGCTGTGTTCATTCAAAATAGATGCCCGCATTCCGCTCTGGACTCCAAAACTCCCGAAGAAGTCTTCTCTGGTAAGAAACCTGATGTTTCTCATTTTAGAGTTTTTGTTTGTCCTGTTTACTTTCATGTGCCAAAAGAAAAGGGAAGCAAGCTGGATGCTTTTGGAAAGAAGGGAATCTTTGTGGGCTATAGTGAAACTTCAAAGGCATATAGAATCTATTTTCTTGGTCAAAGAGAAGTGGAGATATGACACGATGTCACATTTGATGAAGATGCTGCCCTCAAGAAAGTGAGAAATCTTCCTAGCTCCAAGGAAGACAAAGAAGATGAAGAAGTAGGGAAGCAGGAAGAGCCAAAGGATGAATCGATTCCTAATGTTGAAGGACCTATGGATCCTATTGATCCACCTCCTTCAAATAAGATAATACCCTCGTGGCTTAGGGATACTCTCGCAGATGTTGAGAGACATATTTCCCCAAGGGGGACATTTCGTGAAGTCAAGAAGCCGAAGAGATACCAAGGGTATCTAGCAGCCATGAGTACAATAGTACAATATGAGCCTGGATTCTTTGAAGAAGTCGTAAAGTATCAAGTTTGGAAGGATGCTATGCACGAATAATATGATTCCATTATGAAAAATGATGTCTGGGAAGTGGTCTCGAGACCGGAGGGCAAATCTGTTGTCACCTTGAAATGGCTCTATAAGATCAAGCATGGATCTGATGGAAGTGCTGAAAAGAACAAGGCAAGATTTGTTGCTTGAGGCTTCTCTAAAAAAGAATGGCATAGATTATGATGATATATTTTCACCTGTGGCCCGCTATACCACCATCCGATCTATCATTTCCCTTGCTGCAACGCAAGGATGGAGTCTAGATCAGATGGATGTGAAGACCGCTTTTCTGCATGGTTCTATAAAGGAAGAGGTGTATGTGGAGCAAAATTTTGGGTTCGAAGTCCGAGATAGAGACACCTATGTATGTAGGTTGAATAAAGACCTCTATGGGTTGAAGCAAGCCCCCAGGGCTTGATATGAGAGGATAGATAGCTACTTGATGAAGCTGGGCTTCACTCGAAGTAATGTTGATCCAAACCTTTACTTTAAGGTTGATAGAGAAAGGCCTCTCATTCTGGTTCTCTATGTGGACGATCTCTTCCTGATAGGTGCTGACCCTCTCATTAATCAATGTAAGAGGGAGCTAGCTTCTGAGTTTAAGATGAAAGACCTAGGACTGATGCATTACTTCCTAGGCTTGGAGGTCTAGCAGAGGCCAGGCGAGATTTTCCTTTCTCAAGGAAAATATGTCGTAAATATGCTGGAGAGATTTGGTATGGTGGAATGTAAGTCTGTGTCGACAACTCAAATTTAAGAAGTTGTGTGGAAATGTTGCTGGGCCCGTGCTAGCAAATCCTACCGAGTATCGACAATTCATGGGGCCCCTGATGTTCCTAGTGAACTCCCCTTCAGACGTATGTTTTTCCGTGAACAATTTGAGTTAACATATGATTGATCCTCATCGCATCACTAGATTGGTTCCAAGAATCTATTGAGATATCTTCAGGGCACAATCAACCATGGGTTAATATACACTGTCGGGTGTTTGAGACTCCATGGATATACCGATGTTGATTGGGCTAGCAGTGTGATGGATCGCAAGAGCACATTTGGATGCTGCTTCACCTTGGGTTCTGCTTCGATATCTTGGATGAGAAGGAAGCAGAAGTCGGTGGCTTTGAGCACTGCTGAGGCCAAATATATTGCAGTGAGTATGGCCTGTTGTATAGCTGTTTGGTTGAGAAAGCTCTTCAGTGAGTTGTTTGGGCATGTGTTAGATACCACCATTATCCTTTGTAATAACCAGAGTGGGATTCGTCTTTCTGAGAATCCTATGTTCCATGATTGATCCAAGCATATTGATATCAGGTACCACTTTATCTGGGATATGGTACAGCGAGGCGCCTTAAGGCTTGATCATATAGGAACTGATGAGTAGGTTGTTGGGTGTGGAGCCTGATTATCTTGTTTATTTTGTATCACAACGTTGGACCCGTGTACCTTAATGGGGGCGGCAACGCGACCCGTAATTAAACGTTGCCTAGGGGGTCCTCGGGGGGGGGTGCTGTTTTTAGTTTCAGGGGCAGCGCCCCCCCGAAGCTAAAAACATATGTAAAATTTCCTTGTAAAAGTATAGTAATTTCTAGTGAATCTGGGCCGTTCATTAGGTGGATGATCTGACGGTAGAAGTTATGTTTAGTTTAGGGTTTTTTGCCCTAGAAGGCAACCCCTCGCTTGTATGAGGGTATTGTATTGTGACTGTGTATTGTATGTGTATTCTCTGAGTGAGAAACATATAGGGAGACTATGAGAGAGAACTGAGGATATTATAGCGGATCTACTATGGGTTGTGTCTCTTCATTTTGCTGGATAATAGAAAGGAAGGACTGGATGTTTGGGGTGGATGTAGCCCAAACTAGGTGAACCACGTATATCTATGTCTCTCTAGTTTTATGTGTTTTGTGTGCTTGTGTTTTCCACATATTTTATGTGTTTCATTGCTCTGTAATATTTAATTTTCTAACAATTGGTATCAGAACCGAAGGTCTATTTGGTTGATAAACTCGCAGGAAAGAAGGGTTCCTGGTTCGAGTGGGAGCAATGGCGGAGTAAATTTAGGGTCGAGAAATTTAATAGCCAAAACTTCCTGCTGTGGAAGATGCAGATGGAATATTATCTGTATCAAAAAGATCTATACCTACCATTGAGCAGAAAAACAAAGAAACTGATGACTATGAAAAATGCAGAATGGGATATTCTTGATAGAAAGGCACTCAGAACAGTACGGTTTTGCCTCGCGACGTCGGTAGCCTTCAATATTTCGAAGGAAACAACAACAGAGGGTTTGATTAAGGTTGTTGGCGAAATTATATGAAAAACCCTCGGCCTCAAACAAGGTATTTCTTATGAAACATTTATTTAATATGAAGATGTCGGAAGGTGGATCTGTTGCAGACCATTTAAATGATTTTAATACAGTTACCAGTCAGTTAAGTTATGTAGGGGTAAACTTTGATGATGAAGTTAGGGCTCTTTTATTTCTGTGCTCATTGCCAGAACGCTGGAATGGTTTAGTTATGGCCATTAGTAACTCTGTCTCTGGATCTAGTACTTTAAAGTTTGATGATGTTGTAGTGCTATCCTTAGCGAGGAAATACAATGGAAAAGGTCGGTGAGACATCGGGTAATGCTTTGAGTGCAGATTCTAGGGGAAGAAAAATGGAAAGAGGAAAGAGCTCAGGATATAGTAGTAAATCAAGGAAAGGTAGATCCATGTCCAGATCGGGGATAGTGTGCTGGAAATGCAGAAAGAAAGGACACCTGAAGAAAGACTATAGATCTCAGAACGGAAAAGAAGGAGACGCACAACAAGAAAACAATCATCAAGAAAATGTGACAGGTGATGTGTTACAAGATGCCTTGATTCTTTCTTTCGAAAATGTTACTAATTCCTGGGTAGTAGATTCAGGGGCTTCATTCCATGCCACACCTGATAAGAAATATTTTCATGACTATGTTCAAGGAGATTTTGGAAAAGGTAGTTTGGGTGATGATAAGCCCTGTAAAATTGTTGGAATGGGTAAGGTTCTTGTAAAACAGCAGAATGGAAACCAATGGATATTAAAGGAAAAGGCATGTTCCAGATCTGAAGAAAAATCTAATTTCAACAGGGTAGTTAGGCAGTAAAGGTTGTGTGAAAACTTTCACAGATAAAACTTGGAAGGTCACCAAAGGAGCGCTGGTAATATCAAAAGTCGAAAAGGATGGTACATTGTATTTATGCAATGGTATTTCTAACTCTATTAATGCTTTAACTTCCAAAGGAGCAGATGCAGCATTATGGAATCATAGGCTCGGACACATGAGTGAGAAGGGGATGAAGATTCTTCAATCAAGAATTTTTTTGATGGGTTTGAAGAATGTTTATTTGGATTTCTGTGAGAATTGCATTTATGGAAAATAGAAGAGAGTCATATTTCTCAGAGTTGGGAAAGAAAAAAAGAGTGAAAAATTAGAGCTTGTGCATATAGATGTATGGGGACCTGCTCAGGTATCATCTCTTGGTGGCTCTCGTTATTATGTTACTTTTATTGATGATGCAACTAGAAAAACTTGGATTTATTGTATTCAGAATAAATATGATGTATTTGATAATTTCAAGAAATGGAAAGCTTTGGTTGAGATTGAGACAGGAGAGAAGTTGAAGTGTCTCAGATCAGACAATGGAGGTGAATATTGCAACAAAGAGTTTGACAGGTACTATTCAGAGCATGGAATTTGCAGAGAGAAGATAGTTCCAAGAACACCACAAGAAAATAGTGTGTTAGAAAGGATGAACAGAACAATCATGGAGCGTGCAAGGTGCATGAGATTGCATGCAGGATTGCCTTTACAATTTTGGGCAGATGCTGTAGATACTGATGTTTATCTAATAAATAGATGGCCTTCAAGTTCCTTGGATGGTGGTATTCCAGAGGAAGCATGGATAGGTAAAAACGAAAATTACTCTTTTTTAAAGCCTTTTGGCTGTGAGGCCTTTGTCCATATTAATAAAGAAAACAGAACAAAGCTTGAGACAAAATCAAAGAAATGTACCTTTATTGGATATGGTGTTAATGATTTTGGTTATCGATTATATGATTATGAAAATCACAAAATCATTAGGAGTAGAGATGTAATACACAGTTCTTGATGAGATCACAGAAAAATTAAAGGTGCCTAAAAATAATAATAATCAACAGCCACAACAACATCAACCACCCCAACAGCAACAGGCACCTCAAACACCTGAAAATGGTGTTAGAAGATCTACCAGGATAAGTAGACCCCCTGAATGATACTCTCCTTCATTATATTATTTATTGTTGACTGATTCTGGTGAACCTGAATGTTATGAAGAAGCAATGCAGGTTGAAAGCAGGAAGAAGTGGGAGCTAGCCATAGAAGAAGAGATGGACTCCTTAATGCATAACTAGACTTGGGACTTAGTCGGGTTGCCTACAGGTAAAACTACATTGCAGAATAAATGGGTTTATAGGCTGAAGGAAGAAGATGGAGGAAAATAAAGGTACAAAGCTAGACTTGTGGTGAAGGGGTTTGCACAGAAGAAAGGTATTGATTTTGATGAAATATTTTCTCCTGTTGTTAAGATGAATTCAATCAGAACTATCTTAAGTCTTGTAGCAACGGAAGATTTACATCTTGAACAGTTAGATGTAAAGACAAAATTTCTCCATGGAGATTTGGAGGAAGAGATATACATGCAACAACCAGAAGGATATGAGGTAAAAGGGAAAGAAAAATTGGTGTGCAGGTTAAAGAAGAGCTTGTATGGCTTAAAACAGGCTCCAAGGCAGTGGTATCTAAAATTTGACAAGTTTATGTCTGAGCAAGGTTATACTAGATGTCACTCTGATCATTGTGTTTATCTAAAAAGGCAAAATGATGGCAGCTATATTATATTGTTATTGTATGTAGATGACATGTTTGTTGCGGGATCTAACATGCAGGAAATAAATGTGCTCAAAAGAAAATTGGCAAATTCATTTGCAATGAAGGATTTGGGAGCTGCAAAACAAATCCTTAGTATGAGGATAACTAGAGACAGGAAAAATCGCAAATTAACACTATCTCAGAATGAGTACATACAAAGGTGTTGAAAATAATTAATGTCAAGAATATAAACTGATTATTTTACTTTCCAACTTATTTCAAACAGTAAGGAGATGTGCCCAAATTTAGAAGGAAATGGATTTGTAAACAAAATTTCCCGCATGTGTGAGGTGGAAGCAATGTATCTGATGAACTGCCTGAGACGTTGATTCACATGCGATTAAGTTGGAGATTTAAGCAAGTAGATGAACAATCAGAAAGAACATTGTGGCGGTGTTGGATTTAGATATTTGAGAGCTACACAAATCAGAAATGCATTATCACTTTGGTGGTTCAAAAATTGATCGGGGATGGATACGTATGACGAGAGATAGGAGACCAGAAGGGAGGTGTTACATTCATGGTGGTGTGTATGATTGAGTTAAATCAAGTGTTGTTGCTCTTTCAACAACAGAAGCAAAATATGTTGCTGCTACAGAGGCTAGTAAGGAAATGATTTGGTTACAAAGGTTTATGGATGAATTGGGTAAGAAGCATGATATGGGCACGTTATACAGTGATATCCAAAGTTCCATTCATCTTGCAAAGAAATCATCGTTTCATTCCAGGACTAAACACATACAGCTCAAGTACCATTTCATACGGTCAGTATTGGAAGATGGATAGTTGAAGCTAGAAAAGATACACACTAGCCAGAATCCTACAGATATGCTAACAAAAGTTGTAACCAGGGAGAAACTGAGAACATGCTTACTTTTAGTTGGTCTTCAAGGATGAAAATGAATATGAGAAACAACCAGGTCCAAAGAGGAGTCATTGTCCAACAAATGAAGCAGCGGTGGAGTTGCTACAATTAGTCTCCAAGTGGGAGATTGTTGGGTGTGGAGCCTGATTATCTTGTTTATTTTGTATCACAACGTTGGACCCCTATACCTTAATGGGGGCGGCAACACCGCCCGTAATTAAATTCTGCGTTGGGGGTCCAAGGGGGGGCGGCTATGACTTTATGGAGCCCCCCCTGGCGGGGGGTTTCGGGGGTAGCTCCCCCGAACCTAAAAACAAATGTAAAATTGCCTTGTAAAAGTATAGTAATTTATAATCAATCGGGGCCATTCATTAGGTGGATGATCTGATGGTAGAAGTTATGTTTAGTTTAGGGTTTTTTTTCCCTAGAAGGAAACCCCTCGCTTGTATGGGGGTATTGTATTGCGGCTGTGTATTTTATGTGTATTCTCGAAGCGAGAAACAGATAGGGAGACAGTGAGAGAGAACAAAGGATATTACAGTGGATCTGTTGTAGGTTGTGTCTCTTCATTTTGTTGGATAATAGAAAGGAAGGACTGGCTATTCGGGCTGGACGTAGCCCAAACTAGGTGAACCATGTATATCTATGTCTCTCTGGTTTTATGTGTTTTGTGTGCTTGTGTTTTCCGCATATTTTATGTGTTCCATTGCTCTGTAATATTTATTTTTCTAACACAGGTCGCAGATATTCTCACGAAGCCCCCGGGGAAGGTCAAGTTCCTAACCTTCCATGAGAAGCTTGGAATCGTGGAAAGACCCTATTTTGAGGGTCCTGCTTGAGTTGGAATATGAGCTCTGGGAGCTCCAGGGGGCTTGGGGATAACTTCTTGGAGCTATAAGAGCATACAGGGCTAGGATTTTCGAACCCTGTTGTGCTTCTACCCAACCGTTATGATATTGAGTTGGTTCACCTCTCTTTGATCTGTGGCCCACACGCATCCTACCCACGAAGTTTCAGACTCATGGGAAGTACCTCTCATTTGGCCAATGAGGTGGAAAATGTGGATAGAGACCAATAACAAGACTAATGGACGCATCAGAGATTTCCGTACTCTCTATGTCTAGGATGACACATGTCCAACACCTTGATCTAGGATCAAGTCTGATGAGGTTCTTACCTCTAAATTGACGTCGGGTTAGTAAACTAACTTTGGGTTAGTATGAGACTCTTTTGAGTCCAAGAGAGGTTTTAACCTCTAAGCTGACTTGAGGTTAGCTGAGTGTGATGTACTCTTTGCGACTCACCTTTTTGTTCTATCTGAGAATGAGAGCCAACAAAGAAAATTACGATAGGGTGACGCACGATGTTAGATGAAAGTACATGATGGTACTGATGGATGGAATTTGTGGACAGATGAAGTTCTCCCTAGTTGAGAGGGAGTGTTAATTTTGGGCAACTAGGTCCAAACTCCATGTTGCATTGCTCATATAATGATGGTCATATTTTTGTTGGATTCCTCTTTCAGAGAGGTGCAATATTGATCTAAATATTATCTTATTTGGATGAGCAGAACATATATTTTGAATTTATTTTCCACACATGTGCAAGGTCGACTAGATTTGTAATGTAGGCTCACATGCCTAATAGATGTGTCACACACCCTCACTGATGGATATAAATTGGAGAGACTTGGAGGTAATTTTATCATCATATCATCACACATCTCTCATTGTGATCTGGTTGGTTCGATAGCCTTTGGAGGCCTCTTCCCTTCACACGTGTGGAGATGAAGGAGCTGTTTTCTGTGGATATGTTTAGGGCTGAATTGCAGAAGTGTTAACCAGCATTGACTGTGGTCAACCTTTGGTAGTTTGACCTCAAAACTCTACCAAAATTTCGTTTTTGAGAGGCTGTACTGGTGGGCTAAAATATCATGGGAAAAGGAGTTGTTTGACCGAAGCCCTAATCTGCAACGTTGACTTTGTGTTGCTGTCCTGCGTTGACTTTTGGTTGACAAACATTGACTTTTGATAATCTGTCTTTGAGGGCTGTGGGTGTGACACTTGGAAGGTTGGCTGATCTAGAAAGGCTTTGTTGGCTGAAGCATCATGTTGACTTCCTTAACACACAATATCCTATATCTTTGCTGGACAAGAAGAATTGTAAATCTGATCTATATTATTGGCTTGTCTTCTGTTGTTCTAGTATTGTGTTCTATCAACATTTTACTTTCATGTTTATGTGATTGCTAATTTTTATTGGGCCTAAGAAATATTGAAGTAAATTTTCATTAAGCATAGATCACACCATGGTTATCTAAATTTTACACACACGCATAAAAGATACACATTGCATGTTTATATTTATAAACCAACCAATTTGTATAATATTGATGGCTTTTCTCTTGTAAATCAATTTTCATTTGGACACTTTTACGGAAGAATTGATAACACATTACAAGTATACAAAGAGAAATACCTTCTTTATCCAATTGATAAATTTTAAACAAAAGAGTTCAAAAATAGTGAACATTGAGGACACCAAAGATTGAATATCAAGCTAACTGATATTCCAGAAGAGCATATGATTGATTTATTCATAGGGAAATTAAAGGATAACATCCATCATGAGGCTCGTTTTTGGAAACATAATTCATTCAAAAATGCATTCAGGGTGGCAAGAAACTTTGAAAGCAAAATTATGAAAAGAATGAGGTCTACCATTCACAACTATAAATATGGAAGCGTTGTTGCTCCTAGCCTCCCACAACCTACAAGGTTGACACCACAACAACTAGAGGAAAAAAGAACAAAAGATATTTGTTACAATTGTGATAGAAAATACACTAAAGGTCATAAGTGTACTGAGAAGAAATTATTTTACATAGATTGTGAAGAGGAGGAAGAAAAGGAACAAGAAACATAAAAAGAAGAGGATATACACCATGAACCAACCCTAAAGAAACAAGAAATGAATCCGACCATATCTTGTAATGCATTGGTGAGAATTACCACTCCTCACACTCTCAAGATAGAAGGATATATCCAAAAGAAAAAGGTAATAGTACTGATTGATTCAGGTAGTACCCATAATTTTATTCATTGTAAGATAGGCAAGGAATTTCATTTCTTTCTATTTTCAACACCAGAGTGTCAAGTGATGGTTGCAAATGGAGGAACTATAATTTCAATACTTTCCATTGGGTAATATGTATTGAATAATCCAATACTTTCCATTCCAATGGGTGGTTTTGATATTGTATTAAGAGTTCAATGGTTACCATCTATGGGATGATAAAGTTTATTTTTTAAGAACTTTTATTGAATTTTTTTAGGAAGGAAAGGAAATTGAATTAAGGGGTATCACAAGGAAATCAGGGAAGATAATCAACCCTAATGGCATGAAAAATATTTTGAAGAAAGAACAACGAGGCATAATTGCAAAATTATGCTCACTAGATTTTCAAACATCGAAATCATCCATTTCTCCAGACCTCCAAAGAGTCCTAGACAATCATTCCATGGTATTTGAGACTCCCAAAGGTCTACCACCTATTCATGATCATGATCATGCTATTCACTTGATTCCAGGAAGTGTTACTCCAAACATCAGACCTTACAAATATACCTATGCCCAAAGGAGTGAAGTTGACCGTATGGTTGTAGAAATGCTAGAGGCAGGTATAATTCAACCTAGCCAAAGTTCTTTCTCTTCTACAATAGTATTGGTGCACAATAAGGATGGATCATGGCATATGTGTCCATATTATATAGAGCTCAATAAGATCAGTATTAAAGATAAATTTCCCAGTCCTGTCATTGATGAATTATTGGATGAATTACATGGAACAATTTACTTCACCAAGCTTCATCTTCGTTTCGGATATAATCAAATTACAACGAAGACAAAAGACATTCCAAAAACAACATTCAAAACTCATGAAGGTCATTATATATTTTTTGTCATTCCTTTTGGCCTTATTGATGCACCTTCCACATTTCAAGGTTTGGTAAATTCCACTTTCAAAGCCTTTCTTAGAAATTTGGTGTTAGTATTTTTTGATGATATACTAATGTACAGCACGTCTTGGAAAGATCGTGTTCAACATGTTGACAGGGTGCTTAAACTATTGAAGGATAAAATATTGTATGCGAAACCCTCCAAATGTTTATTTGAGGTACAAGAGGTGGAATATTTGGGTCATATTGTATCTCATGAGGGTGTTAAGATAGACCCTAACAAAATTAAAACCATCAAGGAATGGAAAATCCCCACAACCCTAAAGCATCTTCGAGAATTTCTTGTGCTAACAAGGTATTGTCATAAGTTTGTTAATAATTATGGAAAAATAACACCACTTCTAACAAAATTACTGAAGAAAGATGCATTGTTTGGACTCCAGAAGCAACTAAGGCCTTTGAACATCTTTAAGAGGCAATGAGCTAATCTCTAGTATTAGCTACACTAGACTTCGAAAAAACCTTTATTGTGGAATATGATGCCTCAGGAAATGGAATTGGTGTTGTTTTAATGCAATAAGGAAGACCCATTGCTTTTGAAAGTTTCCCAATTAAGGAAAAATACTTACACAAACCTATTCACGAGAAGGAAATGTTGGAAATACTACATGCACTGAAGCAATGACACCCTTACCTAATGGGAAGACACTTCAAGGTAAAAACATATCATGATAGTTTTAAATACTTTTTGGAACAAATATTATCTTAAGAAGCACAACAAAAATGGATCACAAAGATATTGAGTATGGTTTTGAAATCACCTATAAAAAAGGGAAGCAAAATTTGTTATAGATACACTCTCAAGAAGGGATGAGGATGTGGAAGCGTTGCTACGAATTAGATAAATTTTGAGGTCTAAAATGGGTTTGCTAAGGAAAATTATAAAATAATAGTGGAAATAATAAAATAAGATTATATGACATCATCAAATTTTAGAGGGAAAAAATTAAAAAAAACTACTTTTTCAACTCGTATTTTCAACTTATTTCCCTGTGATTTTACTCAAATTTCGAGCAAGATAACTCGTTGGATGCATAATTTAATTCTTCATCCAATGAGTACCCATGTTGCATACTTTTGATGGACCTTGTTACACAAAAAATGACAAATACATGAAAAAATGTGGCTGCAATCATGTTTTCATGTATCTCTAATTTTTTATGTAGTAGGGTCCATCGAAAGTATGCAACATGGATACTCCTTGGATGAGGAATTAAATTTTGCATCAGTAAAAATATAGGGAGATAAGTTGAAAATACGAGTTGAAAAAATAAATTTTTTATTTGTTTTATTTATTTTTTACTCCAAAAATGGTGAATCATCCCCCATGGTTGACATCATCTTGTTGAATCCTATTGGTTCTTATAAAGTTGATTTTGGTTGTACATTTTTATTTTGAGACCCATTTTAGACCTAAAAATTTCTCTAATACATGTCATTTCTATTATCCACCCTGATTGGATAACTGAAGCAAGGGATGAATGGAAGAATGACAAAGAGGTGAGTACACTCATTCAAAATTTGTAGCAAGATACCAATACATTTGATACAATTATTTAGAGAAATGATTCATTATGGTACAAGATTTCTTATATCTATGTAAAACTCCTAACTCCAAAAAAATATTCTTTTGTAATTTCACATCTTTCATTTAGGAGGACACTTAGGATTTTTAAAAACTTACATGGTTAAGAAAGAATTTTTTTGGGATGACCTTAAATATGTTATTCAAAATTTTTTCGCAGAATTTTTTATTTTCCAACAAAATAAAGTTGAGACAATTAAGACCCCAAGTCTGTTACACCAAACCATTCCAAGTCAATGTTGGGAAGAAGTCTAAATGAATTTTATCACAGGTTTTCCCAAGTCCGAAGGAAAGAGTGTCATCATGGTGGTAGTTGATAGACTACAAGGTATGCAGCTTTTGTGAACTAACTCATCCTTTTAAAGCCAGTATAATTACTACTGTATTTATGGAAACAATTCAAAAGCTATGGAAACCCAAATATTATTGTTAGTGACAGAGATCCCATTTTCATAGGATTTTTTTTGATAGAATTGTTTTCTTGTCTTGGTACTCAATTAGCTCATAGCTCATCTTATCATCATAAATTTAACAGGAAAACTGAGATAGTGAACAAATGTTTGGAAGGATATCTTCATTGTTTTGTATCTGATAAACAAACACAATGGGTCAAGTGGTTACCTCTGGCAGAATGGTGGTATAACACTTCCTTCCATATTGTAGCAAAAACGACCCCATTTATGGTACTTTATGGATATCATCCACCATCCACCACACCGTCTTTAAGAGAAAATTCTAAGGTTTAAGAAGTGGAAGATCACATCGAGAATCAACAACAATTTCTCTAACTCTTGAAGGATAACCTAACTCTAACACAAAATCGAATGAAATAACAAGAAAATCAACATTGCAATGAAAGAACTTTTGACATAAGTGATTTGGTATTTTTACGGCTACAACCATACAAACAAGTATCCCTCAAGCAAGCTAAGAAGGATAATAAATTATCACCCAAGTACTATGTTTCTTACAAGGTGTTGCAAAATATTGGTACTATGGCATACAAATTGGAGTTTCGTGCATCTTCCCTAGGACTCCCAATTTTCCTTGTTTCATGCTTAAATAAGGTTATAAGTGACAAGCTCCTAGTTCAAACGATATTTGCGAAACTTGAAGAGGAAGGAAAAATCATATTGGAGCATGAATTAGTCATAGAAACAAGAACCCTACAACCATGGAATCAATCAATTTCAGAGTATCTCATTAAGTGGAAGAACTTACCTGTTGAATATTCCACATGGGAGGATGAGTATTACAGAAACATCTAGAACTACTCAAGTGTTGAGGACAACACTTTTTTGAAGGAGAGGGACATGTTAGGTCCCTATAATACTAGTGTAGCCCCCATAGAAGCCGACTATTGTTACTGTTGTGCCCTTATATTATTATTGTTATGTAGGCCTTGATTGTATTGTGACCCTTTAGATTCCTATATATACCAATGAGGTCTTGTCATTTGTATCATCCAAGAATTGTTCATTTATGTGATGTAAAAGGAGGCCCCCCCCTTCGAAGAGGCTTATTTTGAAATCATTGATCTATTTTTTCTTCTATTTTGTGAGTTGGTTACATAACAAAAAAACACCCCGAAATTGAAAAATGGTGATGCCGCATCACCTTTTTTTAAGGTTTGAAATTCCAACATTTTTCGGCCATGACATTAAAAATCAAAATCATGATCATGGAAACCCTAAAATTCCAACAATTTTCAACCATGGCGTTATAGATAAAATAACATGACTTCGAAAAACTTTAAAATTATGATATTTTTCAACCATGGAATTAAAACTAAATATCATGAGTAGAAAAAACCTTAAAATTTCAACATTTTTCAACTATGACATTGTAAACCAAATATCATGACTAAAAAAACCTTCAAAATCAACACCTAATTCAAAGAGTCGTTATACCAAGAGCTTTTTTTTAAAAGGCTAAAAGTATAGCTTTTTTGAAATCTTAGCCTGAGACAACTTGACCCATTGCAACCAAAACATAAAATTCAACCATCAAATTGAAGCACCTCCTTTTAATGGAACATTAAAATCACAACATTTTTTTAACTATGGTTTAGAAAATCACAATAATACACAATGACGTGATAATATCTTTGTATAATGTAAAAATTCAATGTTAATTCTTAATAATTTTTACTTTTAATCAAAATTTGAATATTAAGTACATTGAATGAAATATAAATTAATTCTCAAGGTTATAAATAAATTCTTCATCATTAAAACATATAATCCAACTAACTTATAAATGACTCATAAATCCATGTAATATCATATGTAAGTTAAAACATTTATTTCATTTTACCATGCAAGTTACCATTTATTTCAAGTTATCATATTGATTAAAATTACATAAAATGTTTCAGACAATTATTCATAGTCACTTATAGATTTTGACACACCATCAAAATTTACATCATCTTCAGATGAATGATTGGATGAAGATGTCGATGGCCCATATTCTTCTCTATCATCAACTAGTTCCCCATCCGACTCTACATGTATTATGCCAAACATTGCATATGTCAAAATCCTTCTAGATTTATGTCTAGGTTCAATAAACTCCCATCTTGCCACTATTTCTTGTGGTAGAAAAGTCTTGATAATATTTGTGGTCATAGAGTGAACCCAAAATGGATAACCATGTGGATATCCATCCAGTAACACTGCAATCATGCAACCCTCCTTAACATCCCGTATAGAACCCATGTAAAGGTATTCCATGGCTCCACACTATGTACATGATTAGGTTAGTCTACCTGATCTAGATCTAGAAAGTCTTCAATGGAAATCAACCATGAACAAACAAAAGAGTGGAGTTGCAAAACAAGATCTTATCACAAATTTATAAAAAAATATGTATGATTCTAAATATGTGAAGTTGATGTTTGCACTTAGACAAATGTCATTCTTGCAATGTCTTTACTAAAAATGAGAGGACTAGAAATCTTTTGAAAGTAAATGTCTTCTCATGAAAGTTGTTATATAATTAAATTCTTCTTTATATTACTTTTTAAATTTAATTATATGGCTTCTTCATGGATCTCTTTGTTGATAAGAAAATATAATGATGTTTATTGTTTCTCAAGGAACGTATCATCCTTACCAATGATGCCACTTGAGATGTTGTCCCCTAGTATGTTACCTTGAAGCGAGAACGATTCTAGGGAATCCACAAGATTTTAGGAATGAATATGGCTCTTGGATCAAATGGGGAAGCCCTTTGTTAATATTAAAATTCAATTTCCATTGTCACTTCAACAATGTACTCATTGTCCATATTTATAAGCTAAATTTCAATTAAGATTATGTACTCTATTAAGCTAAAAAAATAAAAGGCATTGATGCGAAATTAAGTTATGATTGGTATAAAACCATTATGTTATGGAATCACATTGTTACCAACCTTAAAAACATAAGTTGGAAAAAAAATATAAATGAGATACACAAAATCGTTATCCATTGAGCATGTTCCTCCTCCCTTATAAGACTAAATAAATCTAAATGAGATACACAAATCCTTATCCATTGAGAATGTTCCTCCTACGTTATAAGAATAAATATCAATTGTGTATGGAAATGTTCCCCTTACCTTATGGGACACAAGTGTCAAAGATATTTAACTCACAAAAATAAATATATATCTATAACTAATGGAGAGGGTGGAAGTCTCAAAGTTTGGATTTCTCACATGTATTATAAAAGTGAAAATATTACAATCTAATAGTTAAAAACAAATCCAATAAGATGCAATAAATATCAAAATTAACATAAAAAACAATCTAATAGTTTAAAACAAATCCAATGAGTTGCAACTGGATTTAAAACAAATCCAATAAGATGCAATAACTATCTGGAAAGCTTGATACAATAGAAGATGTGCACATTATTCATTTTAAAGAAAATAAATAAAAATCCTAAACGGACTACACTTCAATATACTATTACAAAACTATGAGAAGTAAATGAAAATAAATAACATGACATAACCAATGTGTGTCTTCAATAGTATAATCCATGACTCATAATAACATCAAGGGCATAATCATTAAATTTTTGAGTAAAATTAGTACAATAGAAAAGTAAAGTGCAATTTATTTTTGTCAAAATTTGGTTGTTTGTTATATAAAATGTATTTTTGAATGTATAAGTGAATTAAAAATTCTTAAAAATCTTTGGATTGTCAAGATTATGTAGATTTCCAACAAATCCCACTGGATTTTGGGTAAAGTTGACTTGAAAATATGACTAGAAAAGAGCGAAAACATAGAAGATATAGTCTACAACAAAAGTAATGGTGGTTGTATCTTTTTTTTGCTTCATTTTATACTAGGTTGTGTTTAGATTGGGGCCCTACCCATATGTTGGATGGAAGAACGATGTAACTAAAAACGAGATGTTGTTACCAAGATTGTACAAGACTTGGTCAACCCTTCCCCATAAAACTTGAACCTAAGACCTAATAAGGACTAAACCCTACAAAAAATAGTATACACCTCATAAGTTTCTTGTATCCACATATCTAAAAAGATGATGATGTAGAATACAATATAAGAATCACAAACACTAGGATTGAAAAATCATAAACTGGTGATGAAGCCTATGTTACAATGATATCTATTCGGAGGAAAATTTTCTCTATCCATTTGTATCTCTTCATTATCTCTCATAGGTTGTTGCAATCGTTATATTCTCTACCAATCAACTCGCATTACAGTCACAAATGGAACCATATTACTTTTAAAACCATGGTGAAGGGATGAGGAAGGAATGTCGATAATTTGAGAACTGATTTGTAAATTTTAGTTCGTCTTGGGTCTTGAAATTTCGACCATGAATTGTTTCAAAAGAATTATAAAACTAGTGAACACCACACATAGAGAGCTCCAACTCGAAGTGAAGAGAAATAACTATCTATCTTTATCATTCTTATAGTTGTACTATCTATCTTTATCATTCTTCTCATTTTTCTGGTTGTGTAGATGTAGAATGACCGTGATTAAACTTAAAATTTCCTTTGTTGGTTCTACACTTCATTTCATAAAAATAGAGATATGAGTACATGAGCCAATATATTTTGAGAATTTTTCTTGCCCCTTCAATTTGCTTCGTTCCGCAAGAATTAAAAATGAGTTGTAGGTTTCTTTCTCCCATGACAATACACAATTTAATGCATTGGTTTTTTGGATGGTGGCCTATTTAAGATAATTGATTGATGGAAATTTATTCACTTGGTGGGTCTTAAGTGGGTCTAATGGTTAAGAGCATGTGTTACTTCATAAAATGTCACATACTCAAATCTAGAGGGGTAGTTTATGCACACCTTTGTAGACATTGGCAGTCAAATGGCTATATGAAGGTGAATCTTTTCCCACAAATAAGAAAATATTAGACACCAATTTGATGTTCAGCTTGACCCCAACCTTAAAAATAGATTATTATTATTGCACCGAGCATTATACAACCCAATATGAGGGGATGTGTAATTATTTTCGTGATCAACATCGAGTTGACACATGTCCCTGTTAAAATAAAAATAAAATATTCTCTGTATAAAAAAATAATTTTGCCTATAATTAAAAAAAAAAAAGCACATACACAATTGGTTAGTTTTAATTAAAATCATTACAAAACATCAATAATCCCGCTTTCACTTTGTTACATTGGTTAAATGTTGATATCATAACCCAATATGATGGAGGTGTGGTAAAAATGTCACTTTCACTTAACCATAAAAAAATGTTTCAATATATCAACTTTAAAGAAAGATAAAGTAATTAAAAGTAAAAAAACTTATATTTTCACTTTGAGTGTGATAAGATGTATAATTCTTATATCTTTTAAAAATATTTCAATATAGGACTTAAATAAAATACCCATGTTAACTAATATCTCTCTCTCTCTCTCTCTCTCTCTCTATATATATATATATATATATATATATATATATATATATATCGAGAGAGCGAGAGCGAGAGAGAGAGAGAGAGAGAGAGAGAGAGAGAGAGAGAGAGAGAGAGAGAGAGAGAGAGAGAGTATTAAAAAAACATTTTGGTGTGGACAATGTAGTCCGTAAATAAGATATTTCCATACTGTTACACAACATTTTGTCACCTCTCCCGATCGCTTCCCGTTCCTTGATCCCGAAGCGACCTGGTAGTGACCATTGTGCCATGTTTAAATCATGAAACATTTGTCAATAAATCCCCCCAAAACTGAATAAAACCTCATTTGATTCATTCTGGAAGAGCTAGTTGAAAACCCTAATTTTCTGGATCAACGCTCCCCGGTGTACTTCTTCCTAGCATTGAGGACATGTTTTCTATATTACACTAGTGCTGATTAGTGCGTGTATGAATGTGAAACCCACACTGATCCTCTTTTGGTAGTATTTTTAAAATGGAAGTGAAGCTTTGGCTCCTAGAGGCTTCGAGAACCAACCAGCTAGTGTTTGTTTTTTACTGATAAGCTCATAATTTCTCTTTTGGGTTCTTGTTCCTATAGTTATGGGATTTTCCCCTTAAGATGAGGGACTTATCCCTTCATTTGTGGATCCTCAACTCCTTCTTTTTTTATATATATTCATCCTCCTCAATCCCAAAAGGTTTAGAAGCAACATAGAGAGTCATATTTTCTACACTAGTTTGGATAAGGTTGCTTTGAGGTGTATTAAGCTCGGATTATTCCAGTGGTAAACTAGACCTCACCTCATCTCAGATTTCAGACAGCCATCATTGATCAGTGCTCAGACCTGTTCGGTGGGAGGATAGGATCAGGCCTACAACACTGCTCAGACTTGTGGGAAATTATACCAATGGTGGCTTGGAATTTTAGTTGAAAAATGAATAGTCACCTCACCTCAGATTGCAGCTCGAACGGTATCTACAGAAGGTTGTTACTTATACCTAAAGAAATAACAGTGAAGAATCTTGTTGATGACAGTCAAGCAATCACATCACACATTTTCTATTAAAAGTAAGACTGAGGGATTGGTGTCCTTGGGGTAGGTGCCCCTAAACACAAGGTTGGTGCCTTGAGAAGATAGGGTCGAAGCCCTAGAGGTAGGAGCCTCATCAAAGTCCAAGTTGGTGCTTGGCAAACAGGTTGGTGCCTGTTTCATTAAAAGGGTTGGTGCCCTTCTCTCATCCAGTGTATACTATTATTAAAAAGGGATTGAAGTCCTCTTTAATTCTTAATATCATTATTATATATATCTCTCTGTCTTTAATTATGAATAATCTAACTGGAAATAATTAACAATTGAAAAGAAATACTGATTCACCCCCCTCTCAGTATTTCCAACAATTGGTATCAGAGCCAACTTCTTCATTATCAACCTAACAGATGGAAGAAGGATTCTTAGGCACAATGAAGAACATGGAAGCAACAGGGAAACTCCCTATCTTTGATGGAACAAATTTTAGTTTCTAGAAAAAGAGGATGTCCTACTATCTAATGTCTCTTGGCCCTGAAGTATGGCACTCTGTTTTGGACGGATACAAAGCTCCCACCGGTCTTCCAACTGATCCCGATGAAAGAAAATCCTACATTGCTAATGCCAAAGCTTTAAATTACATCACTAGTGGAATCACCGATTCTGAATTTACAAAAGTCATGAACTGTGACTCAGCCAAAGAAGTATGGAATAAATTGGTTTCGCTATATGATGGGGACTCAAAAGTTAAGAAGGCAAAGATTCAAACCTATAGAAGACAATTCAAGAGTCTGAAAATGGATGATGAAGAAGATATTGCATCATACTTCCTCAGAGTAGCTGAAGTGGTTAAATCTCTTAAAGGACTAGGGGAAAATATTGAAGAAAGCACCGTAGTTCAAAAAATCCTGAGATCACTTCTTGACAGATTCGACTCCAAAGTAAGTGCCATAGAATAAATTAAGGACCTAGATACTCTCAAGATGGATGAACTTCATGGAATTCTTACTTCCTATGAGATGAGGAAAGGGATCCCAAATTTCAAAGAAGCAATTTTCAAAGCCTCAAAATCTACAAAAGAAGGAAAAGGATGGAATTACAACAACGATGAATCATATACTGAAAACGAGTTAGCTCAATTTGTATGAATACTAAAAAGGGGATCTAAGCTAAAAGGTAAGTACCCTCTTATTTGTTTCAATTGTTGAAGAATAGGTCATTATGCTGCAAAATCTCCTCATAAACATGATAATGATGAAAAGGACTCTAAAAGAATGATGTACAAGAAGAAAGGGTTTAATAAGAAGAAATTCTTCTCTAAACAAGATGAGTCTGATGAAGATGAATTCATAGTCATAAAGAGGAAATCAACTAGAAATGTGCATCAGTACAAAGAAAGCGATGATGAATCAGATGAGGAAAGTAATTATTTTGGGAGCAAAGAAACATTATTCATGGCATTTACAAATGATGATGACTCAGAAATAGAATATGAAAGAAACATGGATAGTTTGCTAATGAGTGCCATTGAAGAAAATGAGAACTTACAAAAGAAGATAATTTCTCTCAAAATAGAAAGAGAGGGAGCAAAAATAAGGGAAGACTTCTTGAACATCAAGTTAAAAGAGAAGGATGATATATGTGAAAAATTTGAAGCTGAAATAGTGTCCCTAAGAAAGGAATTGGAGCAAATCAAAAGGAGTTGGAAAAGCTCTTTAGTTCTTGACAACATTCTTAACACTCAAAGACCTCAACATGACAAGTCTGGAATTGGTTTCTAAAAATAATCATCGAGTACGAAGAATAATTCCAGAAGTTACGCTGATGTACTCTCTTGCCATCCAAAAGAAGAAAAATCATCTCAGTAAAAAGGTCACATCTCAAAACCAAGATTTGAAAGAGCAACTTCAAGGAAGGATGTTGATTCAAGCTATGTATACTACAACAAGTATCAAACTATTTTTCTTGGGCATTGTCACAATTGTAAAAACTTTGGGCATCAAGCTAAGCATTGCAAGGCTCATAAGAATGAAGCACCAAGATTGAATAATCAACCAAACCAACTACGTGGGCCTAAAGAACAAGAACAAATCAAAACTTACAATTCCTTTGATCCTTTGGCTAAGTTTGATCCGTCTTTCTCATTATGTGATGATTATGATCATAATGAACAAAATTTCCCTCTCAAAAGGGAAAAAGCTAAAAACGTAAATCTCAAAACTGATAAATGTGGCCTGGCTCTATGTGCTCATAGTGAAGAAAATCATTGGTTCGTGGATAGTGGATGCTCAAGACATATGATAGGTGACCAAAAGAAGTTTATCTCATTGAACAAGAAAAATGGAAATGTATCCTTTGGAAGTGGATTTGATAATATCACTGGAAAAGGGACTGCTACCCTTGTCAATGGACTAGGAAAAGCTCAAAATACCTTGCTGGTAGAAGGGCTCAAACACAATCTCTTAAGTGTCAGCCAGAGTTGTGACCAAGGACATAATGTTGTCTTTAGTACAAAAAATTTTGAAATAAGAGACTCATCCTCAGGAGAGCTTGTGGCGAAAGGAGTAAAACACAAGATAATATTTACATTCTCAGTAGAATCCAAGAAGATAAATGTTACTTAAGTCAAACAGATGAAAGTTGGTTACGGCACAAGCGATTGGGGCATACAAGTTTTGATAACCTAGTCAACATCAGCAAAATTAATGCAGTAAGTGACATTCCAAAAATGTACAAACCAAATCAAGTTGTATGTGGCCCATGCCAACATGGAAAGAAAACCAGAAATAGCCACAAAACTACAACAAAACCTTTGGAAATTATTCATGCAAATTTGTGTGGGCCAACTAGAAGTCCAGCTCTTCAGGGTGAAAGGTACTTTGCTCTATTTTTTGATGAATATACTAGAATGATGTGGATATATTTCATAAAATATAAATACGAAGCATTTGAATGTTTTAAAAATCTTAAGTCTCTCATTGAGAATGAGAAAGATTCTAAGATTAAATGTCTTAGAACGGATAGAGGAGGAGAATTCACCTCAAAATAGTTTGATAAATTCTGTAAAGAGCATGGAATCGAAAGAGAAATCTCTACTGCTAGGACACCATAGAAAAATGGAGTAGTTTAAAGAAGGAACCGAACCATCCAAGAAATTGCAAGGACAATGCTACTAGCAGCCGATTTGCAACCAAAATTTTGGAGAGAAGCAGTTTGCACTGCAGTTTTCACCTTAAATCGGACTCAACTAAGACCAAATAATGAAAAGACTCCTTATGAATTATGGAAAGGAAGACCTGCTTCAGTAAAATATTTGAAGGTTTTTGGAAGAAAATGTTCCATAAAAATAAATGATGACTCACTAGGTAAATTTGATTCAAGAGTTGACGAAGGAATATTTCTTGGATACTCCACTAGGAGCAAAGCTTACAAATGTTACAACTATCGTCTACGAAGAATAGTGGAAAGCGTTGATGTAAATATTGATGAAGGCCTTCCAGAAAAATAAATTGAAGATCATGAAGTTGAGCTTTTCTTTGAACAAAGTGAAGAAGAAGAACCTGAAAAAGAAGAGGAGAATGAAGAACCTCAAAGAGAACCTCAAAATGAATCTTCACAAACTCCCTCCAAGATCAAGTTTGTTCAAAGATATCATCCAGAAGAATATGTCATCGGAAATATAGATGAAGGAATCCAAACTCGAAGAAGGATGATAAGCACCCCTATAAAAGATGAAGTGGCTCTATTATCTTTAATAGAACTTGAAAATTTTCCTCAAGCAAGCAAAGATCCTCATTGGATAAAGGCCATGGAAGAAGAAATGTCTCAAATCAAAAAAATGAGACTTGGGAATTGGTACCTCGCCAAAAAGATAAAAATATAATTGGAACAAAATGGGTATTCAAAAACAAGATGAATGAAGATGGACAAATCATCAGAAATAAAGCCAGACTTGTCCGCAAAGGATACTCGCAAATCGAAGGAATTGGCTTTGAAGAAACCTTTGCACTAGTAGCTCGAATGGAAGCCATAAGAATGTTTCTAGCATTTACTTGCTCAAAAGGATTCAAGGTTTATCAAATGGATGTAAAATCAACATTCCTGAATGGAGATATCAAGGAGGAAGTTTACATGGAGCAACCAGAAGGATTTGATCTTGCTGAAGGAAAAGATCTTGTATGCAAACTAAAAAAGGCCATGTATGGATTAAAACAAGCCCCTAGAGCATGGTATGCAAAGTTGGATCACTGTTTGCAACAAGAAGGTTTCAAAAAGGGAGTGGTTGGTAGCAATCTCTACATGAAGATGGATAAGGAAAAACTTCTAATCACTCTTGTTTACGTCAATGATCTAATATTTGCTAGCAATGATGAAGAAATGAGCCATGAATTTGCTCTAAATATGTCCAAAAAATTCGAGATGTCCATGATTGGTGAGTTGTCTTACTTTCTTGGGTTACAAATATCTCAAACCTCTGCAAGCATGTTTTTATCTCAAGAAAAATATCTTAAAGACATGATTAAGAGATATGGGATGGAATATTGTGCACCTATGAGCACACCAATGACCACAGATTGTAAATTAAGAAAAGACGATGATACCCCCCAAATATATGCAACTCTTTACAGGTCAATAATTGGAGCTCTCTTATACTTAAATGCTACAAGACCAGATATTATGCAAGCAGTAGGAATGGTAGCGAGATTCCAGTCAAGTCCTAAAAAATCCCATCTAGCAGTTGTGAAAAGAATTCTAAGATATCTAAAAGGAACGATTGATTTTGGTCTTTGGTATCCTAAGAGTTCAACTCTTATTGTGACAGCTTATTTTGATGCTGATTGGGCCGGAAGTGTGGAAGATTGAAAAAGTACCAGTGGAAATGCATTCTTTATGGGAGATTGTCTTGTATCTTGGCTCAGCAAAAATCAATCATCTATATCCCTTTCTACAAATGAAGCCGAGTATATAGCTGCTGCTGATTATTGTACACAAATTCTATGGATGAAGGAAGCCTTGAAGGATGTCAACATAGAAACTAAGAAACAAATTACTATTTTTTGTGACAATACTAGCGCCATCAGTCTTTCAAAGAATCTGGTGATGCACTCAAGAACCAAACATATTCCAATAAAATACCACTTTCTCCATGAACAAGTTGTTGAACACAATATCAGGTTGGAATACGTCAATACAAAAGAGAAAATTGCGGATATCTTTACAAAACCCCTTCCACAAGAAGCATTTGAGTACCTTCGCCAAAAGATGGGGGTCCTTGCTCTTACATCACATTAAATCAAGCAACATGTCAGGGGCATAGTATGTTAGGGGGAGCAGCATAACAGGGGGAGGACTTGGGCACCCCATTTGCCATTGATGTCAAAGGGGGAGAGAATTCTATAATATTTCTATCAATGACAAATGGGGAGATTTTTGGTCAATAATTGTCATTGATGGAATATAAGATCTCTTAATGGAAGATTGATAGATGCTGCTCTATGAAATATGATGACATGGAAGACAAACCATGATGAAGAAGCTCTAATGATCTCATACTGTCCCAATCACCTTCTGCACTAAAATTTTATGAACAATCACAAAGAGAAATAAATTTAGACACCTTGGAGGCATCCTTTCACAATGAATCCTAGACCATATTAAAGATGATTTTTCCCTCTTTCCAACAAGCTCTTACTTGCCCCGAAAATCCCATTAGTTTGTGAGAAATTGAATTTTTAAGATAAAAATATATATATTTACTGTCAAGCCGACCTATGCAGTCATATAATGTCGGCCCTTCTTCCAATGGATGTGTCCCTTCACAGAGACAAACTACTATATATATATAAATCTACGTTCATCCATTTTAGAGTTAGAAATTTTTGGAAAAATACCATCACGGGAATTCTGAACAGCAAGAAGAGTTCATAACTCGTTAACTAAGGAGGTCAAGGAGGAAGTGTTTGGGTTAAATCCGTGTTTGGGTTATCTTTAATACCTCAGACCTGAAATAAAGACCTGGAACCTTACACAAGTAGCTCAACCTGTTATTGCGGACATAGTTGTGGAAGAGGCTTAAGCTCAGGCTCGGACCTGTAGCTTAAGAAAACAATGATACCAAACTGTGGTAGCCACCTGTGATTCAGCTCGGATTGTTCCAGTTGTCAACTAGACCTCAGCTCAGCTCAGCTTTCAGATAGCCATCATTGATCAGTGCTCAGACCTATTCGGTGGGAGGATAGGATCAGACCTACAACACTGCTTAGACCTGTGGGAAATTATACCAATGGTGGCTTGGACTATTAATTGAACAGTGAATAGTCACCTCACCTCATATTGTAGCTCGAACGATATCTACAAAAGGTTATTACTTATACCTAAAGAAATAACAGTGAAGAATCTTGTTGATGATAGTCAAGCAAGCACATCACACATTTTCTATTAAAAAGAAGACTGAGGTTTTGGTGTCCTTGGGGTAGGTGCCCCTAAACACAAGGTTGGTGCCTTGAGAAGATAGGATTGAAGCCCTAGAGGTAGGAGCCTCATCAAAGTCCAAGTTGGTGCTTGGAAAACAGGTTGGTGCCTGTTTCATTAAAAGGGTTGGTGCCCTTCTCTCATCTATTGTATACTATTATTAAAAAGGGATTGATGTCCTCTTTAATTCTTAATATTATTATATATATATATATATATATATCTCTGTATTTAATTGTGAAGAATCTAACTGAAAATAATTAAAAATTGAAAATAAATACTGATTCACCCCCCTCTCAGTATTTCCAACAATTGGTATCAGAGATAGCTTCTTCATTATCAGCCTAACAACTGGAAGAAGGATTCTTAGGCATAATGAAGAACATGGAAGGAACAGGGAAGCTCCCTATATTTGATGGAACAAATTTTAGTTTCTGGAAAAAGAGGATGTTCTACTATCTAATGTCTCTTGGCCCTGAAGTATGGCACTCCGTTTTGGATGGATACAGAGCTCCCACTGGTCTTCCAACTGATCCTGATGAAAGAAAAGCCTACATTGCTAATTCCAAAGCTTTAAATTCCATCACTAGTGGAATCACCAATTCTGAATTTACGAAAGTCATGAACTGTGACTCAGCCAAAGAAGTATGGGATAAATTGGTTTCACTCACTAGTAAATTTGGCCCAATTTCCGACGGCCAATTTGTCGGTTTTCCGACACCTAGTCGTCGTAAGAGCGACAGTTTGCGGCACTTCAAAGCGTGGTTTGTCATAACGTCGGTCTTCTGACGCTTCCATAAAGCGTCGGTACTACGACACTTGTTCCGACGTTTTGCAAAAGCGTCGCAATACCGACGCTTATGAAGTGTCACACTAGCGATGCGGGTGAAGTGTCGCAATACCGACGTTATTGCTAACGACGCTTCTAAAGTGTCGCAATACCGATGCTCGTATAGTGTCGGAAGACCGACGTTATGGCTAACCATGCTTTGAAGTGTCGCAATACCGACATTGAGCAGAAGCCGCTCTTCCGACGCTAGTGGTGTCGCTCTTCCGACGTTTGGAAATGTCGCTTTTGGGAATGTCGCTCTTCCGACGTTGGTAAACGTCGCTTTTCCGACGGCATAGTATTTTTTTTTTTAAATGTAACGTCGGTCTTCTGACACTTATAGCGCGTCGGAAGAGCGACAGCGGGTTCAATTTTTAATAAAAAAAAAATGAAAATATTCTGAATGCCCGATAGCAGATGTTGCTGGGAGGGCTTGTCTCGCATCATCAATAATTTTATTCCGATGCAAATCTTGAACGGGGCTCATATCTACATTCGAAAACTACATCGTTCGAGCGACGACAGGTTAAATTTCCTATTGAGCCAAAATCTGCACAATTCTGTTAAGGATCCCCCTGCCTAATATTCACAGATAAACAAAAACCAATACCCACAATTGAGAGAGTTAATTCTAACAGTTGATAGTCCTTGCATAGTTATTATATATTAAACGCAAGTTATATTGTGAAAGGATACCAGGCAATCTAAAAGCACACAGACTGCAGCATCCACAAGCCATGGCATATTTGGCTTTAGTTTTCTCCATTCCAAAGTCCTTACAACAATGCTGCATTGCATAAATCAAGAAGCAGATTACAGATATACATTTTAACTATTTCTCTAGGAATACTCTCAGCAATGAAATAATTCTGTTTTAAACAACAAGAGGGATAGTAGAATTAACACTGCTGCGTTGCATTCATCAACAAGCAGATTACAGAGATAAATTTCACCTATTTGTCCTTCGCAGAAAATTCTGGACTAAATACTCAAGACGTCTTGGTTGGACTACAGGTGGAGCATGACAAAGGCAATATTGTTGGTTTAAATCATCATACAGGAGAACCGATGGACCCATAATTGGAGGGAATTTTCGACAACTACTCTGTCAAGCGCCAGATTATAAATTCTAGCCCTGTAATTGCATCGCAACTACTTCTCGTGGATGAGGTCATCCGTGCTGGAACAGCATAGCGTGGTCGATGCATGAATTGGACCAGCGTTGAGTACCACAATCCGAAACCAAGGAGGATTGTAAATTGGCGAGGGTTGTTTAACTGTGGAGCGATGGAACCCTGAAGGCAAGGAGTGGAACCGCGATCATTGAACAGTAAAGGCAGTTTTTAAATCCAAACCTGGCAGTATCGCGTGAGGTCGAAGGTGGTGAGTTTTTTTTATAAAAACAACGCGATATACTCCGGCGATGGACACGTGTAATTGAGCGGTTTTGTGATACCATCTATATCGCGCGCGTTTGGAGAATTAACCTCCGTGTAGCTGGGTCGCGCGACTACCGTCGAATGATGGAGTGGTAGTGCGATAGCCTTCCAGCCGTAGGATGGAGGCGACGATTGACTTTGCCCAGATTGAATGAGAACGGGTTGACTTTGCCCAGATTGTGAAATTGATTGGGGAATAAAGTTTTGAAAAACCAGGACTGTGGGTCCTACCTCCATCAGGTTCCAACAACCAAGAACCAAATTGTATGCATCATTCCACTACAAGCAACAATTATATCCAAGGGTATCTGGAGTGTATGGAAATTGGTCACAAGTGTTGAAATATATTTGTCTAGTCAAAGATCATGGTAATGGGCCTATGGTCGTCTCAATAGATGTAAATAATAAAACCAAACAATAATATTGTACCCCATAAGACAGGAAAAATAAAGTAGTTTCCCCTGGTAAAAAATATTTGCAAATAAATTGAAGACGTGTAGTCCATCTAGATTGCTCTTCTAGAGAAACAACCACCATCATGGTTAGTTATCCAGATGACTCATTGGATGGTAGCTATCCCACATGTGAACATCAAATCAAGTTTTGGATGAATGGTCTAGGGAATTATTGTTTTGGATGACTAGCACTTAAAATATAGCCCCTTTGCTAGGCTTGTTAGAAGAAGGAACATTTGAGGGGATGCTCAATGAAGGTTTCTTATATGAGTTCATAGCCCCAGTACCCTGTTTTGTATTATAATTTCAAATGTATGAGAAATAGCAAACAGGTAAAGTGTAAACCAATGGTAAGTTCTAGAGATAGCAATCATGGTTGCCTAGATGAGTTCATTTCCCTAGTAACAAGTTGTGTGCTATACTTTCTAATACAAAATCAATGGCAAACAAAGAGTTAACACCAATGGTAAGTTCCAAAGATCACAGGAGGAGAGTAGTTTTCATCAATTCCAAGTTTGTCTCATTTGTGCTCAAGACAGATGGTAAGCAATTTATTATTAATAGTTTTAGCATTATTGATTTAGCTCTTGTTTGAAGAGGGATGTCAAAGGAGAAAAAAACAAGGTTCAACATCATGATAATGTATAACAATGTGTTAATTTTTGTAACATGTGACTACTATTAGTGCTAGTGGTTAGGTTGGATAAATGTTGGCAGTTTTCGTTCATTGGGCTATGCTCTAACAACAACTTATGGCAGTTATTGTGACAATGACCCACATTCAAGCCTTAGAAGGGCATACTCCTGCCTTGCATGGGGTTTTCTGGATGTGGCTATTGATTATGTTGAATATTTATGATGTAATATTCATGCAGATTATTGTATAGCATTGGAAAGGTACTAGTGAACCTTATTCTTCACTTAAGTATGTGAGGGTAGGTTGAGCTTAATTCTAGGTTAACTATCCATAAAAGGATGAGTTGCTGTTATAAAAAAAATGTTCGTGGTTTGTAACATGTGACCAATATAACAATAAATGAAAATTTTAGAGTTAGGGGGTCAAAACACCATAACTCCTTAAGGATGTTGTAAATATGTATCATGGGATCATGTACATGGGAGACTGGTAAACAGAGCACCTATATTTGGGAAAACCAAATCAGGATAGCCCTCTTATATTATCGTGGAAGCATTAATAAAAAATTTGGATGCAATACGACTAGACATGGGAAAATATAGTAATAGACAATGTATATATAAAAAAAATCATTTTAAAATATCATAATGCTTCTAATCAGATTCCAAAGAAAAAGAAAGGTAGTTGTCAAAGTAATCCTACAAATTCTACAAAACTAGTTTTAGAAAAAAAAAAATGCAATTTCCAAAAAGGTTTCAAGTATTCAAGTTGATAGCAATCAGAAAAGCCAATACCATATTCAAATACAATTTTATCAAGAAAGTAACTGAAAAAGGCTATAAAATAGATCACAGACAAAATTAAAAATGACAACCATGAATCCAAAGTAAAAATTGATCACAGAAGTTGAGATGGTCCAGATATTGAAGATGATAGAACACATCAGCAAAGACTCTTGTTATTCTGTTAACTTCAAAACACCAAACCAAGATTCTGTGGCAAATCACATGTAAAAGCACGAGTTACAACCCTCTTTTCTACAGTACCTTGTTTCTATTCATGCCACCAACTATAAATATGCCAACAACATCCAACGTTGAAATAACCTTTTCCTCACTATCCATTGTGGTTTAGTTTTTGTAATATGAATCTGCTAAAGACTAAGTTTTCAGCATGTATAGGCATCAGTAAACACTGACCAGGAATAAAAATGAAAAAACTAAAAAAGTAACCACAGAATGGAGTTAAATATTTCATTAACCTGATTTTTGAAGAATTTTTGGAGATTAACATATGGCATCATTAATAAACAAGTAAATGCCAATGAATAAGAAGATGTTGTGTTCATTGGTGAAGAGAAGGTTTGAGTTCAGTTTAGCCACACAAATGGGAACTAATCACGTCATTATATAAGAAATACAAGGATTTTCTATGACCTATTCTAATCAATGTCAGGCAAAATGATTCAAGTAGGAAAATGTCTTCAAAATTTCTGGTAATAGACTCAAACATTCACTACAGACTAAGAGCAAAAAAACACAAAATTGGTCTCACATACCTGTTTGCTAGAATAAATTGACTATGCTAGCACCCTAAATTGATAGAGACTTTAGTGTGCTTATAATAAGACCTTAAAATGAGAAGCTAAACTTAACAACAATTATGAGTCCAATCCCAAAAGAAGAACATGCTGCCAATTTGGGGATGAGACCAATTTCAAGTCCATGGTGAATTTGACAGAATAGATACCTTACAATGTCGGTTTCATAGCCAAAGGTGATCTAAACGAGTTTTACTCTCTGATGTCAAAAGATGTAACCAAAAAAATGGTAAGTTGACAGAACATAACTCTCCAATAAATGTAGCCATCCACAATCGTCTGAATCCAAAATAGCTAGATATTCTATAAGCAAGTAAATGTTCCAACTTCAACCTGTTTAGGACCTGTGTATAACTCTAGCATGGCATTTTACGGTGCATCATCTCATATGTTTCAACCTGAGTGTAACTGTGACAAGGCATCCAAGGGTACAAGGGTTTGTCTCTTAATTAATGGCAAAAAAAATATAATTGTACAGCATTGTAGGATTTGATGCTAGGTATAATGATGTTTATTTATGCCAATAAGGGCTAGTCTGGGAGAGTAAGACTAGTAAGACTTGAGTATCCTGTATCAGTTGATAATCTCCTTTTAAGGATTGAAGTAGTCAAAGCCAGAACAATTTAACCTATTTCCCAAACATCTCCCAAACACACAAAACATTCTCTTACATAAAAAGAAAACTCTCAAACAACAATTCATTTTTCTCCATTCAAAAACATTATCAGAATTACAAGTACATTTTTATTTATCAAATTCCATCCATGTTATGCCTTCAGCAAGTTCCATCTATTAGTTCTTCCCTAAAGAAATGTGGTGGGGTTCACTCATAACTTAAAATGAAGTTCCAGGTTGGCCATTGACTTGTTTGCTGAGAAATGAATAGTCTAAGGATTTAGATCTCCTAAAAAGTAAAAGGTTAAGGTAGAAAGACTTCACCAAAAAGAAACCAACCAAATATTATTTTACCCTCTTCCTGTAATAACCAACCAACCATGGTGGATACCTTCTATCCCAATTCATAGATAAAGAAAGTGTAAAAATGTTCGCACTTTCTGAATATTTTTAATTCCACTATTTAGTGTCTATATATCGTGATAACATAGGAGCATTTAAATAAGTCCCTTGACTGTGTTCAGTGTTTGTACAATTATAACATAGGAGCCTAATGTATTCAATGTTTGTACAATTATAACATAGGAGCCTAATGTATTCAATGTTTGTACAATTATAACATAGGAGCCTAATGCATGTAGGCTTAGGGTCTAAAGCTCTATGTTAATTCACAATTAGCCCATAGGCTTTAATGAGACCTTAATTCCAATAGAATACCATGATGTAGGTGAAATTCTGAAAACAAAAGCCACAATCTCGATCTGAAGATCTCAGTTCTCCAAATCTCATTTCTCAACACCACAACATCATTTTTCTCTTTGATTCAGTTTCACTCGCTATAATTTCTATCCCATTTTGGACAACACAAGCACACTTTACTATCTAGAATGAGCACAGGGATGCTCACTGTTTCGACAGATTAGTTGATTTCTACCAGCTAGCAATTTTGCTACTATTTTCCTTTAGTAAATTGTTGGATTCCTGAATATATCATTCACCAGGTCAGTTCACCCTGATATTCTTGCAGCTCAAATACTCCAGTTGATAGCTAGGTGACACTATTGTTATGCATATAGACAATGCTATTGTATGATAAGATGAAGTTACGTAGATCTAGGCTAGAGAAGTTATGACTAGAGAACTCCTTTTAATGTGCGTACATTGATGTAGGAGATGTTTTTCCAGTTACCAAATGGAGAGGACTGGTATATGAATATGTGGTAAGGTTAAAACAGGACACTGGTTATGAAAGACAGAATTACAGGACTGTAGATTTAACGTAGGTTTTACTTTTTGGTTGTTACTTTTTCTGGTGGCAAGTAGTTTCCTTAGTGCGGACTTCATCTTTTTTCTTTAAGCTAGCAAAATTATACTTTTAATAGTATACAGTATGAATTACAAGCAGTTCAAACTGTTATCTGCTTCCATGGGAAACAGATCAGCAGTGAATTCAAAACATATCAGATCTGGTTGTACACCATCAATCAAATCACTTGTATCAATATGGGCGTCAATATCATATAGATAGCTACAACCTTCATTGTCATACCTAAATAGTAGTAATTTAGAACAAACAAGAAAATCAGTGGTAGTAAGCAATAGGTGCATTCAGTTAGAGAACCATTTATGATGAAGAAATAGGAAAACAGAATTTAATACAAGATAAAAATTTACCTTTCTCCTCTTTTATTTGTTTCTTGATCATTTAAGACCTCTCCAAGGTATTCAAAAATGAATGTCCCACGTGAAATTGCTTGTGCAGCTCTAACTGCCTAGCCCTAAAATCAAACAGAAAGACAGACCAAAACATTGAAACAGAATTGGGGTGTTGTTGCACCTTGGTTTATTGATAATTTTGAAACCAAGCTTTTTCTTTTTGAAAAAATGCATCTGACATTAACAAGTGAAGTTATTTACATTCTAGACCATGATTACATTTCAATAATGCTCCTAATGCACTACCAATACTAGAACTTCAATAAAATAAAAATAACACCTTATGCTTTGTTTTATATACTTCAATTCTGACTTGCACTCCCTTCTGCAGCACCCGGTTTGGGCATTCTTTATTACAGCTGCACATAGAGTTGCATTCATATACCAAGAACCCTTCCTGGAGAAAAATAGACATTAAAGTTAGAAAAGATAGGCTAACCACTAGAACTACGATGCTAAACCTTAGCAGTGAAGTCATTACATTACTGAAGTTCACTACACATACTGACAAGAACTAAAACACAGTGAGAAACAAGAAAATTCCGTGGCTTTTTCATGTTTCGGGCACTCTAATGTCAATGCCTAGTACAACACAATTGAAGGACAACTATAGTGGCCAAATTATGGTAAAAAAATGACAACAGTATGCACAATTATTTGCATATCATCAGAGAGGCCCTCAAATAACCCATAAAGTTGTATGCAAGAGGAACAGTACAGGACAACTCATAATGAAGTTTGTAACTTTGTTGTCAAGAATGCCCACGGATAGATAAACGTACAGTTTATCATAAAATAATATTAGATTGACAGAATTTTCACTTTACAAATCTGTTCTGTAAACATAGCCTCATGGGGCGAATCCGTAGAAAGAGGAGTTGTTGATGGAGAAGTAGGAGTGATAAGTTGGAGGGGAAGGGTAGGTATAAACTAAAGTTGAGAATTGATTTCAGAAATTGATGGGAATGCTGATGGATTAAGGGTAGCGGATGCTGATTCTAATGATTCTAAATATGCCAAAGACAGTGGAGGGCACTTCAGGTAAGCATACCCCACAGGATGCTTACCTTATATGTGTGTGCATTTGAACTTTGAACTTTGAAACAATTTTCTTTTATATTATACTAAAAACATAAAGATCCAAAAATAAAAGGGAACCTCAACCTTGTCATGAGGCCAAAGTATGCCCTAGGAGATATATTCTTCACATCATTAAGCAACCAAAAATTGCTTAGCTCTAATTTCAAAAAATACCCTGTCAAAATCTAAGTTTTATAAGCTATCAATAGTACCAAGAAATGCATCAAAAAATTACTTATAATGAATCATCCAAAGTGAATACAATACTAAGGAGTGTATATAATGCCAAAGGCTTACAAATGGCTCAAAACTAAATATTTGCAATCACTAAGCAATGATCTGTGACAAATAGGAAGGCCATGTTTGCTCCCATTTTGAGTGTATATTTTGTGTAAACTTGTAAAATCCACCATCAGTTCACCATTAAATTCACCAATCCTTGAGATTCAACAAAATTAGAATTCTTTCGAAATAAATGACGTCGAACGCAATGACTAAACCTATAGATAGTCCAAGCCTTCCCAAACAGGACACAACTGCCCCTCAAATTCTCAATCTAACCTAACTCCAAAAATATACTTATATAATCCTGGCAGACTCTTCATCACAAATACCCCTTTATGCCCACATTCCTCATCAAATGGGAGGTAGATTCATGAACGAAATGTTTGTCCTAAAACTAAGGATTTTCAAAAAATAATAATAAACAGTGAAACAAGATTTTAAGAAGTCACGCTTAATCCAAAATATCGTTAATCCAACCACTAAAAACACTGAGAAAATCTACACACACACAAATTTACTTGCAGCTACAAATGCATAAAATAAAGACTAAAATACCAGTTGCTTAGCAATAGCCTGAACTTGTGCTTCAGGAAGGCATTTTTCATCTTCAAGAATCTCAAATAGTTCACCCTATCATCAAAATCATTTATAAGTCTATGATCTATATCAAATGCTTTGGGAACAGAATTTTAATGCTGATATACTTCAAACTGGAAAGATAAAAGAGTACGCACATGCTATAATACAATCATAAATACCTGTGCAAATTCTGTCACAACACAAAACTCCTGTGGACTTTCAAATGCATCTAGCATCTCTATGATATTCTCATGCTTCAGCTGTCGTAATATTTGACAAAATTGTAAACATGAATCATTTCATGCACAATCCAAGTAATATAATCGTCGCATAAAAATGGTTTTCCACCAAATGAGGTTTTCAAACCAAATTTGTGTAATATATACAAAGATATTTCCCTGCAGATAGTAATTCAATAACTAGTCAATGCATAGATTCATCAAGTTTGCTTCACAAGGGAAAAAGTCATATTCTAGCCATTGCATCTTCCTCGTTAGACTGCTAAAGGCAGGTGGTATTAACCACAAAATGAAACAACCAGTTAGCTACTCACATTCATTGTACTACTCTTACCACAACACATTCTTCAAATATACATATATGCATATATTTATATCTATATGAATGATTTGGTAATGTAATAGGAAAATCTGACAACATGAATTTACATCTATACAAAATAAAATCAATAATCGAGACGAGAAATAAAAATGTTCTTGTTTCCCCTGCATAAGACATTAAGGAACTGATTTCTGCACCATGGTACAAAACCAGCACCGTGTTGATCAGATCAATATATAAAAGGAAACTATAAACACTCAACCAAGATGCAACTCAAGGTATCATCATCAAGGTTTTCTTGTAAAAATATATGCCATATCTTTGCAACGGGTATAGAAGACATGTAAAAACATAGGGTTATCAAGCACAATTCATCTCCAAACAAATTCCAAGTAGAAAAAATTATTACCTTAGTATAATCACCTTGTTTATAAGGCTAGAGAATGATCATCTTCAAGAAACAATTATAAGGAAGAGATCAAACATCAATAATGATTTAATTCCAAATAAGCAAATCATCGTAGAAACATCAATTCTATCATGGCCATAAACATTCTATAACAACCAAAGCTAGACTCAACGATATTAATAAAATATTTTCCATACTCTTCCTGCAACAATAAACTATTATCAACAAGAATTCATGGTATCACATCAATCTTACTCAATACTCTGTCTCAGATCTGCACACACCATTAGGAATTTAGTAGGTCAAATTTTTGCCTTACACAAGATTACTTTCTGGATTCAATATCTTTTACAACATTCTTCTAGAAATGGAGTACTGCATAAGACATTAAGGAACTGATTTCTGCACCATGGTACAAAACCAGGGGGAATTATGACCTTTGATAAAAAGTATTAAGAGCTTCAATTCTGCAACAACATGTTATACTAGAGTAGATAAATGTACTAATAACTTGAAAACAATGGGAAAATAAGTCCACAAGCATCAATAACATCATTATTTCTTCCAGAATGTAGGTCATCACATTTTATTGCACTCCAAGGTTGTTCAATCAATTTTTTTCCTCCATTTTCCTGTTAAGTTTGGCATGCATATCTAAATTTTTAATTTCAACACCAAAGCTATATTCATATGATCCCAATGACCCATATAAGAACGTTATGATGCTATAACAAATGGATTTAAATGATATGTTTGATGGAGGTTTGGATGAATCTCCTTATTGTGCAGTAAAGTCCACTCTAGCTCTCTTCCATTCACAAAACAACTAACGGTTTATTAGTCTCTTGCTCATTATAGAAGTAAACTCTATCATGAACAAGATGCTTCAGCCACATTTTAAGATCTCATATGCACTAGTGTATACATGACTTCTTCAAATTGCATCATCACTCTGATATGAACAATAAAATATAACATATACAATCTTGATTACGCTACACGAGAACATACATGCTCTTCACACTATACTTCAATCCCACTACAAGATGCATTGCAACTAACCTCAATTCAAACCATGGTAAAGACCATTTAAACTTGTTTCCCATGCTCTATCAAAAACCATAATTTATCCAAAATCATGGCATATATAAATTGAGGCTCAATACTCTATATCAGTCCATTCAACACCATTAAATCAATATTCGATGCGTTCACACTTGTTGTATTGATCACAAAGACTAAATAAAATGTTATTCTAATTAGCTTGGACCAAAACAAGAAATGCCTTGATGATGACCAAATTAAATAAATAATAAAAGGCACAGATCAACCACTAAGTCCATAATTAATTTCCACATCGACTAATAAGATAAAATCAAGTTTAATCTTGTTTCAATAATTTCTTAAATTTGACTGGATCTTTCAAGTGTTAATCACCACCATCAAAAAAATATTTTAAACTGGTTGAGTGCTTTCCAACTACCATATTGGAACGAACCACAAGACACAGTTGAATTTGTGTGACAAACACGATGTCCTCAAAAAATAATGTTGATGTCTACAATGTAAAATTATGAGACATAAAGGTTGACCCAATTGTTTTCCCACGAATCCAGTTGGAAATTAGTTAGGTAAAATGGACATGACTACAAGTCTTTGTTCTCTGAATGGTAATGATAGTCAAGCAGTAGCATTACTACCAGTGTGCTTGCAGAAAGGACTTAACTATAAGGTTTTCACCCTCTAAAAGATAAGGACAATCCGACAATTGTTTTAATGCCCCATATCCGACAATTGTTTTAATGCCCCATATCAACGATAAGTAAAATCGTTTATATTTACAGTATGAACCTCATGTTTATGCAAAATGAGGTATCCAAATATGTCATATGGAAAAACATATACAAGACGCTTATACAGCTAGATAAGGGAAATAACAGAAGAAAACAGGTGCCCATATTGATCCATTCCATTCAAAAATAAACAATATAAGTCCATTGACCAGCAACGATTTATGTAGTATGCAGAGGGAAACCCACCAGTCATGTGAAAGACAGAAATGATCCTATTGGAGCGTTGTCAGGCTCGCTGTGCGAATAACAGCATATTATAAAAGCGGGCCCCCAATAAAACAGCATTCCATGTGAGTAATTTACAGGCTCGCTTGAAAGTTTATCAGGCTCGCTTGATACCAATAACCATCTACAGCGTCCAAATATAAAGAATAGGGGAGACCATTCATATTGATTACTGTCAAGCTCGTTGAGTGAAATTTTGCAGCGATAATATTATCATTCCATGTGTTTAATTAAGAACAGCAGGCTCGCTTGATAACCAAAATAAAAACACATTCAACATCCGATCTGTATATAGAAACAGAGTACCTGGAGAGGGATATGAGGGTATGCAGCATATCACATTGACAGAAGACCATCGAGGATGGTGCCTATAAATTGTATCTGAAAGAAGCCACCTCCCTATTGTTCCTGTAGTATCTGGCAATTTTCGAGTTATAAAATTGCAATTTTTTTGAATCTGCACCTGTAATACGAATTATAAAGTTGTAGATTTTTTTGGATCTGCATCTGTAGTACATTTCAGAGTGTGAAACAGTTGATCTATCCCATCTTCAATTGGATGAACTCATATCAATGTGTTTCTTATTTTACTCAGTACCTCAGCCTCAAATTTCTTGATACTCCAAACTTGTGCACTTGCATGAGTTTGTCCTCACCCGCTGCTTGGTGACAGTAGATGAATGGACAATCCCTAGTAGCTGTAGAGAGAATCTAACCCGACTTAAGAGCTCCCTCATCATATCATGGGT